>CM031707.1:12945000-13140816 GCA_018466805.1 Hippocampus abdominalis
TCACGTTTCCCTCCGAGCTATCCTCTCAGGCCTCCGCCATTGTCTCACCTCACGCTGCACATCCACCGTCTCATTACGGAGCTCTCGCGCACACACACACACACACACACAACCGGTGCCTTCCCACCAATTGTAAGTGCTGACCCATTTGTGCAGAAATCTCTCGCTTATTTGAGTGGCAGCTCCTCAAGAGAGAGTGAGAGTATGAACATGGAAGGTAAATGGGCAACCTCGGAGAGACCCTGACCTTCTTTCTCACGAGTCCCAAAACTGCGGCGAGAAGGAGCAAGCCATGAGGGTAAAGAGATGGACGCGGCCTGGAATATCATCTTTAAATCCAGCCTTGATACATAGACGGGCCTTAAAATATGACTCTTCTCTGGCCTTATGCATTTATACAGCAGCCCAGTGAGTCAAACGGGGCCGTGAAGATGTACGTCCTTTAATAAGCCGTTAAATTTCATGAGGAGAGCAGCGGTGTCAAGTGAGTGGGAAGTCATTGATCAGAGGAAGGCAGGACCAGAGAAAGAGCAAGAGATGGGAGAAAGAGGCAAAGTGAGTGCGAAAATTGAGTCGAGGTGCAATATGAATTGGAGGCCTTAAAAAAAAAAACGATTTTATTCGATAATTGGGACTGCAAATAGGACTCAGTGTTTTTAAAGTGCCGTTTAAGTTGCTGTTATTTGACTTTTTTTTTCTGTGCTGAAAAACAAATCCTGTCCCAAGTGTCTGACAGATACAGTCGACAGAAAGACTCAGATTGTTTTTTTTTTTTGTATTGTACACAATCAAATGTGTTCTTGTTTTGTTGTTGTTTTTTTTTAATGAGTCCTCCAGAGCTGGATGGATGAGTGACATGAGTGTTGTGACCCTCTATAAATGACTCCTAATATTTTAACTGGCAGAATCAGGCTTTCATCACGGAGACAAATGCAAATAACGCCTTGGTAGCACCGGGCTGTCGAGTGTGTGAGCGTGCGTGGGTGTGTGTCTCCCCGCGCGTGTGTGTGTGTGTGTGTATGTGTGTGTGGTTGAGTGAGAGTGCGTCGTCAGGGTGGCAGGCGGAGATTGGGGTCAGACTCATTTACAAAACTTAGCATCGCGGCTCAGGGGTTGAAGGGATGCGGGGGAGAGCGGGTTCCTGCGCTGATTATGGCTTGTGTAATTACGTGCGTTTGTGTGAATGTGTGTGTGTGTGTGTGAATGCGTGTGTAATTACGGCATCGAGTGATGCATGCCCGGCCTGTCCCTGCCTCTCGGCTTAGAACAGCATGTCAGGGAGAATATGCAGGATTTAATTATAGACGAATTAAAATTGGTAATGAAATTGGGCATGAACACACTACAAATGGCAGATGAAAAGGGAGGCCTGTCCCTGGGGGGGGGGGCGGACCAAGATAGCGGTGCGTCTGCCTGAGTGTCTTAGTCTGCGTGTGTGCGTGTGTGTATGCTTGATGATGACGGATAACAAAACGATGAGGTCAAATAATGCCGCCTTGCATGCCTCGGCCCATGCACGCAACTGTATTATGTGTGTAAAAACGGATTTAAAAAATACGTCTTGCCTCGTCCACCTCATTCGGATGGAATGTTGATATTGTTATTAACATTTTTGAAGAATCATTCCGGTTCGAATATTAAAAAGTATACATTTTGTTGTACTGCTGTGATTTGTTAATAACATTGTGTAGAGGAGGGGAGAATTCTGTGATGTTTTTTCTTGGAGTAATGCGACTTCGTTCCCCCGCCCCCATCTATTAATACAACACTACTGTCTTAATGTTCAAAAAAAAATCCAACTTCTCTGACATAACGATTTTATACTTGTAAAAATGCTTTTGTTTTTAATGTGGGCATAATACTTCAGCAGTAACCCGACAACTGACAATTAACGTTTTGGTGGTTACTTTGCATTTTCATACATTATAAAACATGCAATTGAAGAAACTAGTAAACTACTTTGAAGAAAATGGAAATTACATATTGGGCAAGGTTTGACCTTTTTACCCAAAAACATTCTATTTGTAACGTCATTGTCAGATTTCCTGCTCAGGAAATCAATTCGATTTTAAATCACGATCAAAACATTTGAAATGAAATCCAATTTGATATATTTTTGCTTCTCTCCTTCTGCAGAATGCTGTGCGCCACAACCTGAGTCTGCACAAATGTTTTGTTCGTGTTGAGAACGTGAAGGGGGCCGTGTGGACTGTGGACGAAGTTGAATACCAAAAGAGGAGACCACCAAAGATGACCGGGTAAGTGCACGAGCACACGTGCGCGCGCGTACATACACACACACACACACACGTTCTCATCGTTTTCCTTGGCATGCTGGCGGCTGATGTGAGCATGAGCTTATAAGTGCTGGCATGATAATTGCCTAAATGGACTTACATTTACTGTAGGTGAGGTGTGTGTGTGTGTGGGTGTGTGTGTGTCTTGTTAGTCAACACCATTAGCAAGGAGCTGTGTCAGATGCACGGGAGGAGCAAACCTTGTTAGTGAATGCAAACAGATGTTCCCTCCACTTGCCAGAAAAACCGGGGTTAATTAAATGCACACACACAAAACACACGCACTCACACTTGCAGATCATTCTGCTTTATATACGTGTGTGTGTGTGTGGCAACGTTTTTTTGAGATTGTTTCGAAGCTTTAGATGAGGTGACATTTCCACGTATGCGCCCAATCTGGCATCCTCGTCACTCAATCTCTCCCTCTTTCTCCTACGTGTGTGTATGTTTGTGTGTGTGTGTGTGTGTGTGTGTGTGTGTGTGTGTGTGTGTGTGTGTGTGTGTGTGTGTGTGTAGGAGTCCCACTCTGGTGAAAAACATGATTTCAGGCCTGGGCTTTGGATCCCTAAACGCCAGCTACCAGGTAAGGAATGCCCCTCCTACTCCGTCTTTCTCTCGCTGTGCCACACGCTCGCATGCACACACACACACACACACACACACCAGCCAATCACAATCAAGGACACTAATATCAATTCCCTTTTATAATTAGCAGATTCCCTAACGACGTTCGCACCACCTCCCTCGTCTCCCTCATGAACCTCACCTCCCACCTCTTTCACACAGGCGCCACCCCCTCTTACACACACACACACACACACACACACCACAGTAATTTTGCACAAGGCGTCAAGTAGTAGTCAATTAAGGTTACTGCATGAAATTATGGCCTGTGGCAGCATCCAAAAAAAAAAACCATCTCTAAGCTGATGAGAGTTCCCCGCATCTTTTATCCTTTTTGTTTTTGCATGTGTAAGAGGGCAGCAGGGTGGATGTGAGTGTCCATGTTGTCTCCTCCGCCAGCGGCTGGATGCCAGTGTTGTTTTGGAGTGCTGACAGACGCTGCCCTCTGTTGGGGCACTTGTTTCCTCCCCCTGAAGTTGACGCTTCACATGTTTGTGCGTGTGTTTATGTTGAGGTTGTGACTCAGTCTCCCTCAACATGCCTGTTGAGGCTCTCGGGTGAACGCGCAGACTTTTGACAGCCTCCTCCAAGTGCATGCGCGAGATTTGATGTGGAATGTCCTGTGTATAAGTGCCCCCTAGTGGTCTGCCAAGTCATAGCCTCCCAAAACGTGAAAGTCTCATTCAGAGATGATCGAGCAAATGGGTGGACAGATTTTACTTCCAAGGGCCTTGTATGGAAAATAAAGGCATGCAAGGTCCACATCCTTCACCTTCAATACGGTAAAACCAATCCATTGCAATTAGGTGAGCATATGCTAATTCATTATTTCTTGGTTTTGTATACATTCTATACGCCGTATGCTCAGTGAGGTGATTAAGCAAAAGTCAAGGATTTTTTTTTAGGATATTTGGGGTGGCGAACAGCGCCTCGTGTCTGACTAAAAATTATACTGAGGAGCAGCAGCACCACATCTTCACGTTCACAGCTAAAGTAAAAAAAAAAAAAGGGATGTGACCTATGGAATCTTCTCTTGTCCTCCCTTGCCAGCCAGTGTAAAAAGTAAGTTGTACAATGCAGGCGAACAACATGTGCCGTGTCAAATATTTCTTTCAGTATATGCCATGGGCCACCAAAAAAAACCCAAAAACTTTCGGCACACGTAATCGAGCATTTTAATCGTTTCCTATAAGCTGAACCCTCATATGTCTCTTTTAGATATAAGAGCTCTGTGGTTTACATGTCGGCTTTTTGTGTGTGAGTGTAGGCGGCCCTGGCAGAGAGCAGCCTGTCCCTGCTCAACAGCTCTCTGGTGAACCCGCCATCTGCAGCCAGCCTCAACATGTTGCACGTGGGCCATGATGATGTCAGCTCCACGGTGGAGCAGGTCAACAGCAACGGCAGCTGCAGTCCCACCCTCAGCCCTCAGCAGTACAGGTACACCTGCACGCACGCACGCACAGACACACACACACACATACACTCGTAGGCTATCGTCTGCTTTATCCCCCCGGTTGCATCTGGAGATCCTCTCAAACTGAGAAATGAATGGCCGTTACAACCAATTCCAACCAACCGATGAATTGAACCAATGTCATCTATGTATTGTAGCACGTTTGGACAACATGGGAAATATCAAGATGTTCTTCGATTACATTTCAAATGGAGTTACTGTAAAAAGTGTGGACTTGAATTTGCTTTAAGCTTGAGGATCCCTGGCTAAAAAGAATGTGAATTGCTTCTACTGATAACGTTACGCTGCGATCAATAAAAAGAGCGCCGATGTCAATGAGTAACGTGTACACGCCTCCCGCAGCCACGCGGTGCACGTGAAGGAGGAGCCCACCGAGATCGAGGAGGACTGTCGGCCCGTCTCCCTCCTGGCCGGCATCACACATCACCTGCCGTTGCCGAGCGACGACCGCGACCTGGAGGACGACCTCCCCACCGACGACCTGGAGTAAGACGGATCCGACAGATGGGATCGGAGGGGGCGGGGCTTAGTCAGAAGAAACAATAGCAACGCTTCAGCCAAACGAGAGAAAGGAAAAGGAAAAAAAAGAAAAGAAAACGAGAATGTTTTTATTTTGATTTGTCGTTACAAGCAAGCAACCGAGGACGACATTGAGAAACTCCAAACAGGGTTTTGAAGACCTCCGTTACTTTAAGTCTGTGGAGCGCTGCTTTAACTTCAAGTCTCTTTCCACCAACACACACCTCCACACGTGCACACATCCACACCGGCGCACTCCTTCACTTGTCGAAGCCTCCTTTCGGAGACCCGAAGACCTCTTTTCCTCCTCACTCAGGCTGCCCGGCTAGCTGTGTAGGCCCACATCAAGGAAAAACACACACATACACACACGTGTGTGACCATGTGTATATACGTAGATTTGGAGCATTCACCAGGGGGGGGCTGGGCAGTCCAACACCTCGCCATCTCCCAAACGCACTTTGGAGTCAATCCTTCATCAGATCCAAAGCAAACGTTTGGCTTTCAGGATGGGAAAAGAGAGGACGATGCTTTCAAAGAATACCTCGGACTGCGCCCCAACACATTCGGAGAGCTCCCGTCTCCGCATCTTTGCTTGTGAGATATTACAAAAAAAAGAAGAAGAAAAAGACATAAGCCACCCAAAAAGACTGCAAGAAAAAGGAACATCCAGTGCTGTCTCTTCTCCTCTGTTTGGGATGGAGAGATGTGTTTGAAACACTCATAGAAGAAAATAGCCGGGAAGTGTCTATAGAAATATTGTGACTTTAAAAAAAAAAAAAAAAAAAAAAAAGGAACCTGTCGAGGACATGGAAAAAATGTGGTAGCTTTATCTTTTCCTTTTTTTATTTGATGTTATTATTCTTTATTTTTGAGGCGCATTATTCCCATGGCGGTGTTTCTGTTTCGATGTATCTTTTCTGCCGTTGCTGGTTTATTTTTGTATCGATTTTGTGTTCCACACCATTCCGAAAGAGTATGAAAAAAAAAAAGAAAAGAAAAAAGAAGCGCAGTATTGTCCCCCTCTCCCTTTCACTCCCAAGTGTAGCACGCTAGAAATTTGGAAATAGCACTTAAAAGTTACCATTATCCAATCAAACTTTTTAACTTTTTTGGGGTGTTTGTTTGTTTTGCATTTTGTCTCATTCGTTTATTTCGGTCGTTTATTTAGTTGAGAGATATCAGTAATGCTTTAAAAAACAAAAACGATATATAAAAATATATATTAATGCAGTCAGTGAATACCTCATCCCACAAAGGTTCCAATTTCATGAAGAAACAGGGGGGGACTTCTTTGCGTGGGATACCAAAACGTGGCTCCATTCAAAGCTCTGTGCTCGTGATTCGTGACCGTGTCGACGCTAACTGATTCAATGTGTGAGGATGTGTTAAAGGAATATCATGTGAGATTTTTTTTTTTAATTGTATTTTGTCCCATGAGTAACAAAGCATTGCTTTCTCCACAGTGCCATACCAAATTTACATTTGTTGTTTTTCAAATCTCTTACCTGCTTCTTACTCCCGTCTTATTTTTGTTACAGGTAACCAAAGAAATACTTAGGAAACCAAAAACCCCATAGTTTGTTTCACCATCCTGTTTTGTTTTTTTGGTTTTGTTTTTTTGTTAATCATTATTTCAGTCTCCTTGTTATTCCTAAAGAACTGGCCAAAAGACAACAAACCAGGAGTTTGAGCTCTTTTATTTTATTTTATTTTATTCATGTATTGTTTGAAAGTTAAACAGGACTATTAGGTATGAGGCCAAATATACAAAGGAGTATTAAAGCGACACTAAAAGGAATAGAAAAAGTAAACGTACGAGGAGGGGGGGGGGGGCATTTTGGTTTCGTTAAAGCGTGTCATAGAGTGGGCATAAAATTGTAATTTTAAGAACTGAATGTTACGTTCGGTAATAGTTGTTAAATTATTTCTTCTAGACTAGACAATCGAACAAAGATGAGTTTTCAGCAACAGACACAATCAATCCACAGTACACGTCACGCTGATGATCACGTGACAATTAAGTTCATTGTTTGTCCAAAATACTAACTGCCCGCCCCCTCATCACATTGTGAATTCTTCTCGCAGCATTTTACTTTTTCTCTATTTTCAATGTGGCCCTAATACTCCTTTGGTACAACTAAGTATTAAAGTGCACAGTTCCTCTTACTTAGGCAAAAGAAAAAGCACTTAGAAGTGAAAGCGTGACTCTGCCATGCTCAGGCTAACGTGTGTTCCAAACACAATCCCAGGACAAAGTCATTCCAAATAATGTGTAGCAAGGAATCTTTCCATAAAGAGGGAACAAAAAAATAAAAATACTCAAACGATACCAATGTAAGAGGACAACAACCAAGGGACGTCGTGTATGAAACAAGTTCACATTTGTCATTCCTAACTTTTGCACTTGACGCCATTTTCTTATTTAATTGAAGAAGCTTTGCGTTCAAACGGCAACTTATTTCTTACGGGGGAAAAAAAGAAGAAGAAGCAAAAACACAGACCAAAAATAACACTACCTCCTTTTGGAACTCTGTTCAATACCCCCCACCCCCAACCCGACCCCCGCCTCTCTCTACACTCTTCCTCAAAAATAACAATATGTGGACTCCCCGAGACCGTACGTGTGCTCCAACCCAAAAAACAAACAAGATGGACTGACTGTAAAGACTACCTCGCCTTAGCTGCGACCTGACGCGCTCTCTGCGGCCCAACGTGTCATTGGAGCGAAGCATGACGGAGAAGAACCCCGTGAGTGGGGCGATGTACTGTTGCAGGGAAACTGTTATCGGGTGTGACGAATTTCGCACACAAGCATACACACACGCACGCGCACGGGTGGGCACCGAAGCATTGAAGCAGGTCTACATGGGTTCGTGCAAACAGAGGCTCTGACCAAATATCCAAAGACCCCCCCCCCTCGTTCCCACTCCCCTAAAAAGCAGTAACCACTCCCCGACAGGACACTCACGCACACACACACAAACACACTCTTATCATGGCTCCTTCAGTCCAAACAAGAGGAACTGCTGCATTCATTTGACTATGTAGATGATCTTGTGCTTTAAGGTACACCTGTAAACAAGGCGCTTTTATAAAAAAAAAAAATTGTTCACAGGTCGCCGCGTAACATTTCTTGGCATAACATGATGTATTCTTGTATATTAATGATTGACTTATCTCTCCAGGGCATTCTTTCCTTTCATTTCCGCTGATTTTTTTTCCTTCTCCCTGCACCTGTTTAGCTATTGTAAAGCTTGCAGCTCTGGTTTCTATACTGTACTGCTAATGCTGAACTATATGTGTTTATCATATTAAGTACTGCAGGTATCTTGGTTTGGATGATTTTCTTTTTTTTTTTTTTTCCTCCATATTTTCAGTTCTTCAGAAAAACGTCTGGGACGATGATTTTTTTAAAAAGTGTATTATCGCAGCAACAAAAAAAAGGTTGGAAGAATAAAAGTTAGATCAGTGGTTTTAGGTAAGATCTGTTTGTATATTTATCTTAGCTAGGTCTATTTTGATACGTTTTTTGTCTCTGTACTGCATTTATGCGTTTTTAAGGAAAAAAAAGAACACAAATGGATGAACTAAAAATTGACTTCATAATGTAATGATACCTCAGAAGGATTTCTTTTTCTTTTTTCTCAATGACAGGACCAAAATCTTTGAAAAGAAAACGAGTGTAAGAATATTTAGCATCTCTCCTGCTTTATACAAATGTGGACTGTCTGTTGGTCCTTTCAGGTGCCAACATTGTTTCCCTCTGACCCCAGACCCTTTGTCATTCCTTAGCTGACCTCTGGCCTGCAGAGCTGTCAATCATCCGCGGGCGGGATAGTGGTGTGACTTGTCACACAGTTCCTCTCTTAAAATCCCGCAAAGGCAGATCAAATGCTTGCATTGTTGGCTCATCTTCCTTTTTTATTTTTGTTTTTTTCTTTTTTGCGTGGTCACGGTACCAAAATGTGGACTGACGCTCCGAGATGCAGCTCTCCGTCTGACTACCAAAGTCCAAACTCCTGAACTGTAACCAAACCGATACCTTAACCAAACCGAAAGCGAGCTACTTCCAAAAGTCTCCATTGACATCACAGATCACCTTCACTGATAGCTGTTATCTCTTGTACATGTGTGCGATGGACGGCCTCCGTGGCGAACACGTCGCGTGCGATTGGACGCTTCGCAGGCGTCTTTTAAAAGGGGGGAAGGGACTGTCAAAGTGGAGCATGGACGCTATCAAACAAGTCCGAATGACCACTTCAGCTCTCCTCTGGTAAAACCTTAGGAATGTGTGTACATTTTCAGCAGTGAATCTTCGGTGCGTTGTTACTTAATTTCACGTTATTGCTTTGCTTATTTTGTTGCTATTTCTTGTTCTTTGCGAGTGTCACCAGACTTAGAGGCGGGGGGGGGCTGGGCGCAGGTGGCTTCAAGACACAGTGGAGCCTCCATGCCAGGTAGCCATGTTGATGCCAGTCACTGCCCTTTTCTTTCATGCTGTATAAAACACACAGACACACACACACACACACTCAACACACACACACATGCATATATCTGTGTATTTGTAACCCGAATCTTCTTGTGTCTGTCCATGCAGACAATAAAAAAACTGTACAGTAGGTCTAGTTGCATGTAATCTGTACTAATTATTGACAATGGCATTATAAAATGCAATAAAATACTTATTACACTGTCCCATGTGGAGTCCTTGTTCTTTTGGTATTGATAATTGTGATGGAGAAAATTACATTAGTATTAGTAGAACCTGTTGTACTGTAGTACGAGCGTTACATTTAATATCTATGCTATTGCTATTTATTATATTCTACAAATATATTGCTAATGCTTTATTTTATATTGAACTGTGTACAGTTCTTCTGAAACATTTATTTTGTGCAACGAAACACTTTATTCCCCCCAATCTTGCTGCTGTAGACTGCAAATTTCCCCAGTGTGGGACTAATAAAGGTGATCTTATCTTATTATTAACTGCGAATCGAAATGTATTTACTGGAAGATACCATTATAGATCAGAGACTAACTCATCCTTGTATTAAAAGGTGTAAGGTTTTATTTTGTGTATGTTTTGTTTTAAACCAACGAGTCAGTTGCTAACGAGTGCTAGCTGGCCACAATAGGGATCCAAAACAAGAGCCGTATCAAAATGTCAATCATGCTCAGTTAGATTGACATTGTCATATGACTGAACAATATCACCGGAAATGGCCAAGCAGAACTTACTACTGTAAGCTTATGTTATATTATTATCATTTTATGTTTGAGCATCATATGAAATCATGTTAAGCACACCTAATTATATTCTGTTGTTTAATAATTGCTTAGACATGTTTTTATATTGATAAGTTCTCATTGGCTGTTAAAGTAAGAGAAGCAGGAAGTGATTTTAGTTACGAGAGAGGTGTTCTCGAACGTGCTGCGGTGTCGACGTCTCTTTTTGTTGTCCTTTTAATAAAACTGCATTTAAAGGATTCCATCTCTCCTTTTGCCGTTCGTAAAATAGAGCTATCCACTGAAGAACAACGAACCCCTCAACTTACACTACCATCCATTCATTGTCTATGCCGCTTATATAGTTCAAGTGGGGCTCAAAACATATCAGGTAAAGTTATATTTAGTAAAATAATTATTTAAGATATTGTAACTTCTTTTCAGAACGTTTTAAATTCGGAAATTGGCGTAGATGTGTCATAAAAGCATACTCATTTATTCAGGATTTGCACACAGCTGTTTTAAAACATTTACTTCCCAAAATGTAGATTGCGTGCAAGATAAGTCGTTTACCACATCGTCCAACCTATACCGACCCAGCAATGTCATGCAAGGCAAAAAAATGAACATGCCTCAAGAGGAGACGAAAACAAATGCGGAGTTGAGGGTGTGTTGTGATACAAAGATTAGCCACCAGGAGGAGTAAACAAACCGGACAACACAAGCAGCATGTCACAAACAGGCACACGGAGACAAACAGCCACTGACGCCATCCCGCCAACAGGGTGAGCCAGAGAGTTCAGAACACTGAGCTACCTGCATATTTTATGATGGAATAACAGCGACAGACAGGCGAGGTTGGATCGATGGAGGTATTTATGCCTTCAAACTACTGTACTGTAGTTCTTGTCACCTTGCTATATACTTCCTTTTCTTTCCTTGTGCTGTCTCTTGGTGCAGTTTCGGCACATGCCCCGCAGCTTATCTTTGAACCTCAGCGCTGCACTCTGCAGAGAGAGGAAGGGAAAGTGGTGGCATGATTTCTTTTTTTCATTTCCTTTATTTTGTGGGGAAAGTTGAAACTTTGTTTAATATTTTGCTAACAGTGAACTGGGAGAAAATCCACTCACTCGTGGCACTGAAGTGCAGGTGACTTTACTTTTGGGAGAAGTCTGTTGGAGCCGCGCGTGCAAGGATAAGTACAGCGGCATGTGTACGGAAATCTATGAGGATATGTGCTTGCGCAAGGTGAGCCAGGGTGCAAAGCAACATAAAGAGGTTGTTCTTGGCGTGTCACATTGGTGTTTGGCAGTGTCGCCTTAGCTTTCTTTCAAAATGCTCATCTGGACTGAGTAAATATTAGGTGTGAGGGTATGGCTGAGTTTAGGCTTCACTCGTAGTGCTTGTGAACCATTTCGATATTTTAGACGCATATCAGCTTGCGTGTACAGTGCTGTGTGCGAAGGGCCCAGCATCATGCAGAGCACTGAGGTCCAGGCAGACCCTATGAGTCACTAAATACGTTTAGTGTGCTGTACATCGTGCCATGCTGACATCTTTTTCTCTGCCCGCTTGTACTCACCCTGTCGTCCTCTCCTCCGGCCAACCCTCGTCCCAATGTCTGTGGCCTGCCACAGTGGGCTGTCCTCCAAAGAGCATGTTGACTCACTAAAAACAACACAACCTGCCCAGTTGGACTACGTCTGCAAGCGTCCGCATGTATGTATCCCTCTCTGATCAACGGGCACTTGGCTTTTCAGTCAATATAATACCGACAGTATGTTAAATACATTGCACCAGAGCCTAGCCTGTTTTTGGTTGAAAACCTCACCTGTGCTCAAGCCAAAGCAATAAAAGTATCACATCTGCACAATTTTGTGACACTTTGGCGGCAAGGAACTATGATGAAGTATGAATTGAAGAGTTTTATTTACACCCAAATAGTGTTTTGCTCGCATCTTTTTGTAACTTTAGGCTATTGTAGATTTTGAGGGGAGATGCACTTGCTCATAGATGTTTAGCTATTTTGCCCCCCCCCCTTTAAAATTACAAGTGGTCTTGAAGGATTTCGCTGATAAAAGTTGAAGTGAGAGGTTATTGATTTCAAGAAATGTTGACATCTTAACGGTCCGAGAGCTCTATAATTGGGGGAGGAGGCAAGTTACTGAAAGAGTCACAGCCACGTGCGCATGCTCGGTGAGTCACTAAAAATGCAAGCTAACCAGCAACGCAAGTTTTGCTGGACAATCGATGTTTTTCTGTCTTTTGTTGTGCCAATGAATGATGTTAAATGAAAGTCTCAATGAGTTCTTTGGAAATGCCAGGAGTACGAGTAGGAAAACAACCATTCACACATATGGCCAGATTTGTCTTCAGTAACACTAGCCTGCATCTTTTTGGAAAAAAAAATTCCACGCAAGTGTGGGGGAGAACATGCAAACATCTCACGGGAGGGATGACATTCAATCCTTGGTTCTCTCGACTGTGATGCAGACGCTATAAGCACGAGGTCACCGTGTTGCTCCCGTTTTGATGGAACACTCAGGTGTGCTTTGTTGTTGTTTTTGTGTCTATATTAATACTTTGTGTTCTGAACCAGCTCTAAAAGAGAATGCAGCGGGTTACGGCAAAGAAAGGATTTAATTAGAATTGTGATTCTTGTTTTCTTCTTTGCTGAATTCAGAGTCAAGGTTCGCGCTTTCCTGCTGGTGCCCGTCATTTGAGGACACACAATCATTTCAAATCCGCTGCGTTCATACAATGCCTTTCATGAATGACATTCACAAAGCTCAGCCGTTATCGACGACTTCTCCAACCGACAATCTGTTTTATAATATTGGGCTAAATGAAATAAAAGAGGAACAATGCAAAGACTCTCTCTATCTCGGGGTATGTTATTTTGATTTACAATGTTGATTTTGCTGTGAATGCTGTCAAAGAGAGACAGGAAGACGTGAAGGGAGGAAGTGAGACTGACAGACAGGCAGACGGATAGACAGACCTCGCCACTGGTATAACAGCACATTGAGGAAACAAAATCAAACGGACAAAATGCGATTGCCTCAAGCTGTGTATTTGCCACTACTAGTTTAATTATGTTCAAATTCACACAAAAAAACAACAAAACAAAACAAAAAGAGACTGAAACATTGTGTACGTAACCACAAACGGCTCAACCAAACCAACTAGAACACTTAATTGGTTCTCGTAAAAGGTTTTGGATGCAAAAAAAGCACACAAAAAGCAAATCGTACATAGGAGAGGTCAAGAAATGCAAATACACATTGACCATTTTAAAGAGCGAGAAAGAAAGAAAGAAAGAAGACCACAGCTGCAGAACAAAAGCATCTTTGTGAGTGATTGGAACCACATTTTCAACCTCTTCCTCCTCCTCCTTCTTCTCTTTCTCCTCCTCCTCTCTCCCACCCGACATCTCTGAACCACTCAAACAATTCACGTCTAAGGTTGAAAAACGATTCTGTGTGTGAGCACGCGGCTCGAGTTTGACTGCTTTGCACACAAACAAACCTTCTCTCGTGTCGGTCGGTCCAAGTGCCGGTGAAGTAGGAGGGCAGTGGAGCAGCGCTTTCCTCAGTCCTCCTCCTGGCGAGGTGAACTTGCTTTCGCTCACTCTGTCGCTCAATCTGGCTCTGAGCACAGTGGAAAGCCTCAGCAGAAGCCTCAGAGGCCCAAGCCAAACAACGAGCATGTCCTATGAGAAAGGTAGAATTGCTTGAAATATACTCGAGCGTGGCTCGGCTCCCCTTTGTGAGGACAACGTGCCCTTGTGCGCGGGAGGGAGCACATCGTCTTCTCTTTAATATGCATCTGTGCTTGAGAGCAAGCGCGCAGTAGGAGTTGGTTTTACTCACTGAGAAATGCTAATTTAAGTATAAAGTATCCCAGTAGGGGGACTACAAGGTAGACTTATCTACACCGAGATCCGTTGTACAGTATACGGTTCTGTTCCATAAAGGGAGTGAAAATTCAAAGATCAAATGCATTTTTTTGCAATAGAATAAACCCCGTGGGATCTAATGTAGATAGGGTTAAACCGCTGCAATCATAAAATGAATAACAGTTTTGAAGCCCTTTTTTAAATTATTGCAAAATTTAGAGGGTGAAAATTGCTCAAGAAATAAAGGCAACCACATATTTTGGATACTCAACAAAAGTTCTTTTTTCCTTGTTGTTGTCAATTTACCCCAGTGGTTCTTAGCCTGGGTTCGATTGAACCCTAGGGGTTCGGTGAATCGGTCTCAGTGGTTCGACGGAGCCTCTGCCATGGAGGTTAAGGCACACCCGACTCAACATGTCAATTAGTTATGACACGCCCGCTTGGCCATCGATGGCTGCAGATGATCACATTACATTGCTTTTCCAATCAGTGCTGCGGGAAATTTAGTTCGCTCATGTAGTTCGGCCATGTAATTGTATTTACTTTTTACATTTTTTTCACAATTGAGTTTTTTTAATGTCTTGCATTTGTAAAAAATCTCAATTTTTATTTTTCACTAATGAAGGTTTCGGTGAATGTGCATATGAATGGTTGGGTTTGGTACCTCGAACAAGGTTAAGGACCACTGATTTAGCTATCATCTTCTGAGCAACCAGGACGTTTATCCGCTTTGGGATTGCTTTAAATTGATTCAGGTGCATGAATGTGCAATTTATAATTAATTTCCGCATACTCTCAAAGCCTCTTGGTTTCACATTCTTTTGTTATTATTAAATGTGCTACATTATCTTTCCAAGCAATGGGTTAGCCAGGAGCCACTTAGCTTATCAATTAAATGCTAGCTTAACTTTTAAAACACCAAAATCAATCTGTCAACACCAGATTGACGTAATAGCAGATCTTATACAATAAGGGACAACCATTAGTTATGTGCAGAGTAAACTAACTAACTTTTTACAAGCTAGCTACTTCATGTTACATTGAATCTTTATGCTAACTTAAATGTTAAAATAACAGTTTTAGTGTTTAATGCCGAGCTCTTTTCTAATGGCATGTAATTCATGGACGACATATGTGCTGAAGCCCATGTGACTCCTAAAATAATGCTTATTGTGATAGCAGCCACGACTGATTCATAATTGGAGAATGATTCCATTGAAGTGTTAGAGGTGAGGAATGTGGAACGACACTGTCATATTTGCCTGCTTAGTGCACACGGCCGCTGGATAGCTTGGCCCTGTTCACCTCAGAAATAGACCAAAAGATGACCCCCCCCCCTCCCCCAACCTCCACCCCCGCATCACAAGATCTTCACCCTGGTGCACACCATCACTGTTTCTAATGTGTTTAAGTAAGGATATCAAACAGTATGGTCGATTGAATTAGCATAAAGCCACGTATGCCTTCACGGGCACCATGTGTCAATCATTCCACACTTAAATACAAGGTGTGCCCGAAATGCTCCAGGACACGTGTCACAAAAGACACATTTTAAATCCAAACTACACATTTTTATCTTCAATGTAATCCCCCTGTAATCTAATGCACTCCTGCTAGGATTCTTCCCATATCCTTCGCAGCTCTGCTGCCAGGTCTTAACGTGTCTCCTTGAATCAACTCAGATGGATCCAAGTTGGGTGAGGAGAAGTTGCTGCACCATGGCGATGTTCTGCTCAGTCAGTGCTTATGGAATCGTCAGCTGGTACATTCCACGACACTCACTTCTTCTCGTGCACTGAACTAAATCAACCCCGGAAGATCTTTTTATAGACGTTCTGTCACCACATTGAATTTGCGTTTGACATACGTGTCTACTTTTCGGACGCACCTTGTTTGTTTCATAGTCCTGTGACACTTTTATGGATTTTCTACTTCATGCTTTTCTAAGAAGATTAAGAAGTTGAAATGGCAGATAAGTTTTTCGATTTATTTTCCAGTTTCGAGAAAATTCTTTAGATTTGATTGCGTAGCAGAAATAATGCCGTTCTAGTGCCTTACGGAGACATTTGAGGAATCTATTTCTTTGTGTTTGTCAATGTTTCCCAAACTTGATTGACACATTTTACATGGAGGTGGAAGAACATTTAATTGTTCTGCCTGTCACTATATATTGCTGGCATATATAGTTGAACTAAGAGACATTACCGTATTGGCCCGAATATAAGACGGCCCCGATTAAAGACAACCCCCTCTTTTTCAAGACTCAAGTTTGAAAAAAGACTTTTTGAACACCAAATACATTTTTATACAGAAAATAATTACAGTACATCTGAAACAAATGATTACAACAATATATTTGAGAGAAAAAGCATGTTATTTTGCCTCATTCAAATCTTAATATCTGAACATTTAAATATGTAAACTAAAGTGCAATCACATTTGTAAATGAATGGCTTCTGGTTTTTGAAATGTAAATTACATCATAACTTCTCCTCAGTTGCTGGTTAACCTGGCCGATCTTCGACCCACTTTTCTCCAGATTGTCGCTACGTTTCTCCATTTTCTGTTATCTCTTCTATTATTTTCTTCTCTTTTCTTTCTTACCGCTATTTTTTATTTTTCTTCTTCGTGCTACCGCAATTTTTATTTTTATTCTTCGTGACAGGGGTTCACTTTGGCCTGGGGAGTCAAGTTCAGCATTCGCTTCCATGATATCTGGCGCCACCTAGCGTCGCGAATGGGTATAATGTCTAGACCCCAAATATAAGACGACCCCCACTTTTTCAGTCTTATTTCAATGCAAAATACACCGTCTTATATTCGGGCCAATATGGTACTATTTGTTGTTCATCAAAAATATTTGGACAAATCCAGTGAAATTTAATGATCTCCCTCGGCACGTCTGTTCATAGTTCACGGAACACAAATGTGCCATGGCACAGTGGTTGGGAATCACTGGTTGACCAAATATGGTTCCGTGCCCTATAAAGGGCCACCGGGAGAGTATATGGGATGCTGTGGTGAGGCTTAAATGTTGGGAATGTGGGTTATTGGGCCTTCCACGTGTTCCTTTGCTTATAAGCAGAAAAGTATTCCATTTGCCTTTCTGCGATTGTACCTCAGAGTCTTTGTTTCAAATAAACCTGAATCTGTACGTCACAAAGATAGTCTGTCCAATTGAACTGGAACTGGAACGGTCATCAATGCAAAGAACAAACATGCAAACTCTGACACGTTTTTTGTGTGTGTGTGTGTCAGAAACGATGCAGACGCCTCACTGTCAGAACTTTAGCAGGCCAAATTGAAGAGGGCAACGGATTGTTGACAAAAATGGAAACCTGCCTGAAAGGCCTCCAAAGTTTTGCTGCCTTCCCCACGGCTTCGCCCATCAATCAAAGAGCACGATCTCATCAGCTGCAACTTCGCGTGTTGACATGTGCCGACTATCCTGCGATGGGTTGGCCTGCATCATGGCTCAGTTGTTGGTTTAATCTCCTGTGCAGGCCTGTGCTAAACATTACAAATATGTGTAACACAAATCAGTACCGTTCAAACCACCAGCAAAAGAAACCCAAGATGTCCCTCAAGTCGGAGTTCTCAAATCCTCTTTTTCAAACTTTGCTTTGGGATGTCTCACTATATCACAGCTGTCATGCTTTTGTCAGCTCTCAATAAACTGTTGACTAGTAATGCTACTGTCTGTCAATTTGATGACTGTTTTTCTGGGAATTTTACACCTGATCTTTCTTTTAAATCTAAAGACGGAAAAATATGGGTGTATATTTCCGACAGTCTAGATCAGGGGTCCCCAACCACCGGTTCGCAGACCTGTATTTGGTACCGGTCCGCACAATAAGAACTTACATTAATTCCGTTGTATTTATTTTGGAATACGAAAGATATTTTATTTTGAAAAATTACCCGATTCTCCGTTACATCCGTCTGTGTCACTCTTGACGCACGTCAAACCACGCTTCTCCGTCACGTGACTGATTACGCTACAAACAAAACGCCGGAGCTTGCTAAATGAGTAAAATAAACTGCTGGAGATCGCAAATGACGGCGGCCTTAAAAGTACGTTCGAGACAACAACTCTGCCGGTGTTCTGGATTCAAGTTATGGCTGAATACTCTGAGATCGCCACAATAACACTGTTGCTATTTCCGACATGCTATCTGTGTGAGGCGGGGGTCTTGTGCAGCAACGGCGACTAAAACAAAATTACGAAGTAGACTCGACATAAAGCACACACTTGAGGTGTCATTGTCTCCTATTACCCAGAGATGGGACCGCCCGGTTGCAGAAAATCAAGCTCAGGGCTGTGGTGAGTCGTCATTTTCATGCACTTTGAATTTGTGTTGTATTGTATTTTGAAGGCATTAAACATTACCATAGCGATCAGAGTGTTGCGGCCATTTTAGACGCTCCTCATGTTTATTATTATCTCTCAAAAACACCACAGTGTTCATGCAGCTCTTACCATATTATTTTGTAGAATTTATCCGCCACACCTTAAATGCCAGTCTGTGAAAATATTGTCTGACATAAACCGGTGCGTGGGGCAAAAAAGGTTGGGGACACCTTGTCTAGATCACTGATTCTCATCCATTCTGAAATGTCCATGCAGTTGGTGCAAATGTCGGTAGGATTGGTTGTTTGTCTAAATGTGTACCATGACCTTGTGCTAACCATCCACTATGAGGCATGCAGTTAAAATAAATATCTCTCAAGAAATTGAGGACTATTTTCTTTGTCGCCAGACTTGTTTTTTCCCCTTGAAAAAGTGCGCAAACATGTTGTGTGTTTGGATTTGGGGTTGGGGGGGGGGGGGGGGGGGAATAAATATCACAGCAATGACTCATCCTGATACTTTCTGTTGACTATCGTGCCCATAAAGTTAGCGCTTTAATGTGCCGGTGTGTAGCTACCTGTATTGCTGCCATCTGCGACAAACAAAGTCTGTTATTAATGTGAAAACATGTGGTTACCGGCCTCGTAATTCACAGGCATAAAAGCTCACCCATAGTACGAGCTGACTGCTTTGGGTTAAGAGTTAATGATGACAGGACTGTATAGCTCAGCCCAAGCAGTTTGTAGCCCGGAGGAAGCACAATCACTGCTGACTCGACTGGAGTTTCCTGCCCAAAAGCTGCCGCACGCTGGGACCGTGAAGGCAGCACGCACACCCATAGAAGTTCGATTTTTACTCGCGTGAGAGCGAGAAAAGCCGCAGTCACAACTTTTTTTTCCCTCCCCCCTTTTTTTTCTCTTCCAGCGAGCTGCCAAAAGCGTCCCAACATCTGGAGGACGAGGGGCGAGCCGGAGAAAGTTTTTCGGGAGGCGGGGAGGAAGAGTCGGGGGGGAAAACGAGGAAAATGCACTGAAAAGTTAATTTTTTTTGGGTGGGGGGGGTGCACTTAATCGGCGCGCGGTGGATAAGATCCGTGAAAGTGTGTCGATAAGAGTGGAGGGGGGCGAGGAGGAGGAGGGAGGAGGAGGACTCGGAGGGTGAGAGAAGCCCACCTGGAGAGGTTAGAGAATGAATTAGCCAAAAGCTTCGATATTCCGCGACCCATCCACACACACAAGGTGAGTTCGTGTCGTCGTCTTTGTTGTTGTCGTGTGGGTGCAAAACCACGTTCAATTGCGAGCTAATGAAAGTTCTTCTCACTCGAGTCCTCAGCATGCAGGGACTCGTTAAGGGAAGCAGACGCGTGTAATTAAAGCAAAACCAACAGTGTTTACCTCGCAACTATCGTGGTAAAACTTGCCATGGTTTGAAAGTGTCCTTTCTACGTGACTTCTTTTTTTTTTGGAGGGGAGGGCGGGGAGGAGAAACGAAACTTCCACAGAAGAAATCGTTTCACCTTCCTTCCAAATTGAACTTTATGATGAACTTGCGATTGCATGCGCCGAATGCGGAGTTTGCAAATCCA
Organism: Hippocampus abdominalis; assembly: GCA_018466805.1. NCBI lineage: Eukaryota > Metazoa > Chordata > Actinopteri > Syngnathiformes > Syngnathidae > Hippocampus > Hippocampus abdominalis. The sequence goes on from CM031707.1 coordinate 12,964,984, forward strand.
TAAACGTTGGTTTCTTCGGCTCTTTTCATGCCAAAAGTTGTCAAGGTAGTGAAACAGCGGGAGCGCGCAAACAGCTGGCCAGATGAGTGGCACGCGCGCGCCAAACACACTGGCACGTGATTGAACCCGAACTCCAGTTTTGGCATCTATCTAGATTGTTTGCATTGTTGTTGTTTTCATAACGGTTCGCGTTTCATATCCAACTGAAGAAACTCCGAATTGAAAGGTCACATTTGGCGTTCTACGGTTGTAGTCACTTGATCACACTTGACATTCCGTAACACTGAATATATTGACTAAATATTGATTGGACTTACTTTGTTTGCACTTCCTGATGGTGACGTATTGAGTTACAAAAATAACATGCTGAATGAGTTGTTTGATGATTCACGTGCTCACAGCCAGCATTCTCTCCCTGTCATTGTCAAAACACCACATAGTGGAATGTTCGACAAACTCGAGACCTGTTTTTCAACCGTTGCCAGTAATCTTCCTTTCTCCAAAGCGTTCTAACCCGTTTGGGGGTATTTTCTCATTTTAATAACGAATCTCCTTTTATTCTCCATTTCAATGGACTTCTTGACAATCGGTTCAGAGGAGCTGGTTTACTCAGATTTGTTAGAGTTTTGAACCAACTTGAACCTGACTGGAGGTTTTTCTGGATCGACTTTTGACGTTTTTGTCCAAGCAAAATCTTAATGAGTGATTCTCAAATAGGGGCATAAGTACCACAAGGCTCCCTTAGATGGTATGCAAAATAACCACTTCCAATACATAGCGAGGCTTATAAAATATTTGCGAAATATATTTTAGAATATCAAATAATAAGCCTGCAAGGGCTTAAATGCGGCTATACGCATTTCTGATGAGTGCCTTGATAAAAGGTAAATATTTTCTATACAGCAATTCTCAATAGAACGGCAGCACTGAAGCATTTCATGTTCGAAAAACACCGTGAGTCAAAACCAAACATGTTGACGCCTTTCCAGTATTGAAAGAAAAGAAACTGTCTGCTGTGTCTTTTTACTTTAAGAATATCTTAATGGCGCTGGTGAAAAAGGTTCAACCTCCCACGGTGAACCACTGAACACAATAAGCATTTGCTCGTGTTATTCATATCATGATCATTTTGCCCGCCTCGATAATGTTTGACCATCCCTTTCCCTCAGGCTAGCTCTTGGGCCCCCTCCACCTCCTCGGAAAAGAGCCAGGCTTACGCCCATGGATGAGGAGAGGAGTGCTCCTGCCATCTCCCCAGAGCCGCCAGATGATGGGGACCCGTGTCCAGCAGCGCCCTTGACTAGTTTACACGTCAATGCCAACATCGAGATTGAAAATAGCACCTTGAGCCCAGCGACAAGTCGTGGTAAGATAACAGCTTCGATATTTTGTCATTGTAAGCGGAACATTGGAGAAACGATGGCTTGAGTAAACTGTGTGAAACTTTTTTTTAATGATGCATAAACTGTGCAGCTAGCACAAAGGACACACCGAGTAGTTACAGTGGGATTCCTCAAAAAAAAAAAGATCTTTCAGTTTGAGTGTAAGCAGATTTTTCATGAATGTAAACATCGTTAGTGATCACAGCGGACTAGTGGTTAGCACATCTGCCTCACGGTTCTGAGGTTTCGAGTTCACATCTCAGCTTTGGGCCTTGTGTGGAGTTTGCATGCTCATCCCAGGCTTGTGTGGGGTTTTTCTCTTGGAACTTATTGCCACGTTACAAAAAAATATGCAAGTTGGGTTAATTGAAGAGTCGAAATTGTCAGTAAGTGTGACTGCCGATGACTCTTCTCACCCCGGGTCAGCTTGGGTCGGCTTCAGGTCACCCGCAATCCTAGCGAGGGGAAAGCAAAAAAATGTCATTTTCTGTGACCGCCTGTAAATGTGACCCTTATACCGTAACATAACTGGGAGCCTTCTTTATTTTTTTTTTTGTTTGTTCACCCAAAGCTGTCCGTGATTTGTGATAATGTCACAGATTGTCCACAAAAAATAAAATAAAAAAGCAAATTAGCATGTAATGACATATGACAGGATGAAGGCTGAGCTTAGTTCAAATGGGCTGGCTCGAAGTGAATTTGTCTGATGTTGTGCAGAACAGCGTCACTATTGAGCCAATAAATCTGCGGTTGCAATGGTAGAATCTCTGATTCACTATTGAGATTTGTGCCACGGTGGTTCTTAGCTTCCACGTAAAATGATTTTGTGGCTCTGAGGTTGGTTTTGCTTTTTGGTGGGGAAATAGTTGTTTCCTCTTGTGACGATGATAAGAACCACAACAGTTGCTTGCTCATGGGTCTGTGCTTCTTTGAGTGACGTGAGAGGGGATCAAGATGAATTCAGCTCATTGGAAGACCAAAAGTCACCAGTGGGTCTCCTGGGAATTTGCGAGCGACCTTTCGCCTCTGTGTGTTTGGTCACGGAATGGGTGTGCTGGTCATGGGGTCCGTTTGGCAAGACATGGACCACCATGCGCATGAATGACTCAACCACCATTGGAAATGCATCATGTAGCTACGCATCCGCAGGTCCAACACCCGTGTCGGGTTGAAAATAACCCAAATTGGGTTGTTTTGTTTTATTCATTTGACCCAACTTTTTTTGAAAAGCTGCCTCAATCGCTTCTTGGCCCAACTGTTCTGAGAATGACCGTAAGAACTGTGAGGGAATTGTGTGCAAAGATTGACATGTTATGTTGCCATGGCAACAAAACTCTTCAATGAAAGCTTTTTGTTTTTGTTCCAACGTTGACATTTGTTATGCTGGCTACTGTCTGGTTGATCCGACATTCATATTGTGGGATTAGGAAGATTGTCGTTTCGAATGAAAATACCTCAAGATAGCCTTTTTAAGTTATTAAAAAAAAAAAAAAAGCAGGGTGGTGCCTCAACATGTTTTTTGACTGACTTTACCTGTGCAAACTCAGGAATCCATCGCAAAATATGACTGGGCTTCTTCCATTGAAGCTGGGCTGCCAGCCTTCCTGCCTGCTTGTGTGTATGCGTGTGTGTTGCGGGTATGTAGGTGAGCCAGGGCGGGGAGGAGACGATTGGTCAGGCTACCACAGAGAGCAACAAGGCCTTGCTTTCAGTGCTTGACTTCTCCCCCAAGCCTCCCCCCCTCCCCTTCATCGAGAGAACTCAGGACTTTTTGGGGGCAACGCAACATGCACAACTACAGTGCAAAATACATCTGACAGATATTTGCAGAGGCAGCACGCAGTCATTAAATCTGTTTTCTTTTGCAGTTTGCATGACCAGCCCATGACACGACAGTGCGTCTCTTTGATTTCCTACAAAGTGGCGCAAGACTTGTTCACCCTCTCGTGCTGATGTCATGTTCAAAGATGCTTTCAAAACGCAACTATAACAAGACCAAGAATTGTTGTCTGAGTTGCGCTGTAAAGCCTTTTCTTTACAAACAAGCAAATGCAACTAGAATAATAACTGTATATATTGCTTTTTTGAGGAGCCCGAAAAAGACTTTCAGTCCTTGAGAAAGAGAAAACACTCCTTTGTGATATTTGATGGTGTTCCAGTCTGATTTTTCAGATGGTGAGAAAAAGTCTTCTTGGACACAAAATTACTCATGCGGTGGCACCTCTACTTATGAAGTGAATTGGTTCTGGAATAATTTTTTTAACTCGAAAATAGTTAAAAGTTGAGACGTGTTTTCCATGTAAATGCCCTAATCCGTTCCAAGCTCCCCCAAAATTCAGACATAAATGTTTTCTAAAGCATAAAAATGCATTAAAATATATAACAAATAAATGTTACAAATTAGATTATTGCACAATAAATGAGAGTTGTGCATAATGTAAAACCCCCAACCCCAAAGAATAAAGAAAAAATGATGGTCATTTAACTTTTAACTGCGTCCCCCTTGTTTTTGTATTTTTACCTTTCGTATATTGAAATTTCTTTCATAACAAGAGGCAATATTTTCCTGTCGAGGCATTTCGTAACTTGAAAATTTCATACGAAGAGACATTCGTAAGTAGAGTTCCCACTGTATTCTGACAAATGGCGAATAGCAGCTTTGTCAAATTCACATCATTTCAGGAGTGCCAGATTTAGCTGCTCTAATCTAAATCGACCCTAAATCTTTATATTGAGGCAGTGATTATAAAATGAACACAGCGCTCGGACAACAAATATATCATATATATATATGATGTTTTCAAGCCATTTTGATGTCACATAATTTGCAAACTGAAATGACACGATTTATACCAAAGTGTCCACAATTTGATGATGAATGTGTAGCGACCAAGCATGCGCAACCGAGTGCAGACAGATGTCTATATAGCGATTTAGTCATCCCCCCTGATTGTGTTTTCAGCCTTTCCTACTCGAAGTAAGTCAAGCTCCCCTCAGCAGCTCCAAGGCCACGAAATGGTGCCGTGTTTTGACAGATGTGAGCTCCTCGCTGTTGGGAATGTTGCTCTCTCGCAGACATGAAGATGCAATGAGGCTATCTGTTTACGTAGGAAACCCTCAGCGCCATATGCTAACCCCTCATTCATTTTTACCACTGGCATCTCTCTTTTTTTTTTTGCCTCCTCTTCAGTGTTTTTGACCCACTTCTCTAGTGCTACTTTATCATTCATACTTTATTCCTTTACTAATGACTTGATTTGTGTATAAGTCCAACTGCGTCATTCTTTTCGGAGTCAGTACCATGGAATTTTATTACTTCCTCTTGTTGTTTGCAGACAAGGGGTTCACGTACTGTCGCTGAACACACTCAATTTTCACAGTTTGCGAGCATTTTGTACCTGACTGACCACCGGGACGGTGTCAAATCCAATTGCAGTCTATTGAAGTCGAAACATTTTGAAAAAAGACGGATTTAATCAGTTTTGGGTCACATTTGTTGATTGTAGTCATTGTTGATTTCTGTTTACGAATACACTCACTTTGCACAATGAGGTCCAACGCAAGAGCTGTCTCAACCCAACTGCCTTTAGAACGATAAGGCTGTTTAGGTACAGTACTTTACAGCAGTGTTTTGAAAAAAGGTCTCATATGAGATCTCTTTAGATTGTCGCTGGAAAAAAAACCCCAACTTAAACTGTCCATAGGACTCGATGTAATTGACGTTATGTTTTTACATTTTTAAACATTTTAAGTTCATCTGCCCGATGACTGTCTTAGTTGGCTGCAATGCCTGCCGCCTGTAACAGCCGACAATGAAAATAAATGAATTGATCTTTCCGTTTATCCAGGTCTACGCCAAACTGTATCGGGTTACTCCTTGGCCCATGCACCACTCCGCTCTCACTAACCATGTAAACTTTAAAAGCAAACCAAGAGACAGTGATGAAAACCAGGCCAAACTTCATTTGTGCTTGGCTGAGTTCATTATTTCAATATCTTCTAAACACTAATAACTGGCTTTTTTAATTTGTGCGGGATTGATTTAGTGAGGTTACGTAGTTATCTGTTGACAAATTCAACACGTTGAACCGCATTGTTAGCCTCTACTGTATTCTCTCACAGCTTGACAATGTAATTGTGACAATAAATAACTTGAGTGGCATTTCAACTGCAACCGCTTTCAGGGTCTACACAGCGCTCGGTAAACACGTCCCAATTTGGAAACAGCTTTTGGGTTGCAGGACTTAAATCGCACCGTCCTGCATGAGTCTGAGGCGGAGTCGTCAAGATTTAGTTCATCTTTCAATGATTATAATTCTTCTTTTATATATTGATCCTTGCACGCACCAATAATGGCAACCAGTAACCTGATAACATGATGAGCTGCCCACTATAGTGACCGCCGTCACTGGAAGAGTTAATACACGTCCATCCATCCATCCATCTTCTACCGCTTATCCGAGGTCGGGTCGCGGGGGCAGCAGCTTTAGCAGGGAAGCCCAGACTTCCCTCTCCCCAGCCACTTCTTCCAGCTCTTCCCGGGGGATCCCGAGGCGTTCCCAGGCCAGCTGGGTGACATAGTCTCTCCAGCGTGTCCTGGGTCGTCCTCGGGGTCTCCTCCCAGTGGGACATGCCCGGAACACCTCACCAGGGAGGCGTTCAGGAGGCATCCTAATCAGATGCCCGAGCCACCTCATCTGGCTCCTCTCGATGTGGAGGAGAAGCGGCTCGACTCTGAGCCCCTCCCGGATGACCGAGCTTCTCACCTTATCTCTAAGGGAGAGCCCGGGCACCCTGCGGAGAAAACTCATTTCGGCCGCTTGTATCCGGGATCTCGTTCTTTCGGTCACGACCCACAGCTCGTGACCATAGATGAGGGTTGGAACGTAGATCGACCGGTAAATTGAGAGCTTCGCCCTTTGGCTCAGCTCCTTCTTTACCACGACGGACCGATACAACGTCCGCATTACAGCAGACGCTGCACCGATCCGCCTGTCGATCTCTCGCTCCCTCCTGCCCTCATTCGTGAACAAGACCCCAAGATACTTAAACTCCTCCACTTGGGGCAAGATCCCCTCCCCGACCCGGAGTGGGCACTCCACCCTTTTCCGACTGAGGACCATGGTTTCAGATTTGGAGGTGCTGATCTTCATCCCAACCGCTTCACACTCGGCTGTGAAACGCTCCAGTGAGAGTTGGAGAGCCCTGCTTGAAGGAGCCAACAGTACCACATCATCTGCAAAAAGCAGAGATGCAATACTGAGGCTACCAAAAAGGACTCCCTCAACGCTTCGGCTGCGCCTAGAAATTCTGTCCATAAAGGTGATGAACAGAATCGGCGACAAAGGGCAGCCTTGGCGGAGTCCGACCCTCACTGGGAACGATTCAGACTTATTGCCGGCAATGCGAACCAAACTCTGACATCGGCAGTATAGGGACCGAACAGCCCGTATCAAGGGGCTCGGTACCCCATACTCCCGAAGCACCCCCCACAGAACCCCCCGAGGGACATGGTCAAACGCCTTCTCCAAGTCCACAAAACACATGTGGACCGGTTGGGCGAATTCCCACATACCCTCGAGGACCCTGCTAAGGGTGTAGAGCTGGTCCACTGTTCCACGGCCGGGACGAAAACCACACTGCTCCTCCTCAATCTGAGGCTCGACTTCCTGACGGACCCTCCTCTCCAACACCCCTGAATAGACTTTACCAGGGAGGCTGAGGAGTGTGATCCCTCTGTAGTTAGAACACACCCTCCGGTCCCCCTTTTTAAACAGAGGGACCACCACCCCGGTCTGCCAATCCAGAGGCACTCTCCCCGATGACCACGCGATGTTGCAGAGGCGTGTCAACCAGGACAGCCCTACAACATCCAGAGCCTTGAGGAACTCCGGGCGGATCTCATCCACCCCTGAGGCCTTGCCACCGAGGAGCTTTTTAACCACATCGGTGACTTCGACCACAGAGATTGGAGAGCCCACCTCAGAGTCCCCAGACTCTGCTTCCTCCAAGGAAGGCGTGCTGGTGGAGTTGAGGAGGTCTTCAAAGTATTCCGCCCACCGGCTCACAACGTCCCAAGTCGAGGTCAACAGCGCCCCATCCCCACTGTACACAGTGTTAGTGGTGCACTGTTTCACCCTCCTGAGACGCCGGATGGTGGACCAGAATTTCCTCGAAGCCGTCCGGAAGTCGGCTTCCATGGCCTCACCGAACTCTTCCCATGCCCGAGTTTTTGCTTCGACGACCACCGAAGCTGCATTCCGCTTGGCCAGTCGATACCTGTCAGCTGCCTCTGGTGTCCCACAGGCCATGAAGGCCCGATAGGACTCCTTCTTCAGCTTGACGGCATCCCTTACTGCTGGTGTCCACCAGCGAGTACGGGGGTTGCCGCCACGACAGGCACCAACCACCTTACGGCCACAACTCAGATTGGCCGCCTCAACAATAGAGGCACGGAACATGGTCCACTCTGACTCAATGTCCCCCACCTCCCCCGGAACATGGGAAAAGCTCTGTCGGAGATGGGAGTTAAAGCTCCTTCTGACAGGGGATTCCGCAAGACGCTCCCAACAAACCCTCACAATACGTTTGGGTCTGCCAGGACGGACCGGCATCTTCCCCCACCATCGGAGCCTACTCACCACCAGGTGGTGATCAGTTGACAGCTCCGCCCCTCTCTTCACCCGAGTGTCCAAAACATGCGGCCGCAAATCCGATGATACAACCACAAAGTCAATCATCGAACTGCGGCCAAGGGTGTCCTGGTGCCAAGTGCACGTATGGACACCCTTATGTTTGAACAAGGTGTTTGTTATGGACAATCCGTGACGAGCACAGAAGTCCAATAACAAAACACCACTCGAGTTCTGATCGGGGGGGCCGTTCTTCCCAATCACGCCCCTCCAGGTCTCACTGTCATTGCCCACGTGAGCATTGAAGTCCCCCAGCAGAACAAGGGAGTCCCCAGCAGGAGTACTCTCCAGCACACCCTCCAAGGACTCCAAAAAGGGTGGGTACGCTGAACTGCTGTTGGGTGCGTACGCACAAACAACAGTCAGGACCCGTCCCCCCACTTGAAGGCGGAGGGAGGCAACCCTCTCGTCTACCGGTGTGAACCCCAATGTACAGGCACTGAGCCGGGGGGCAATGAGTATGCCCACACCTGCTCTGCGCCTCTCACCGTGGGCAACTCCAGAGTGGAAGAGAGTCCAACCCCTCTCGAGAGAACTGGTACCAGAACCCAGGCTGTGTGTGGAGGTAAGTCCGACTATATCCAGTCGGAACTTCTCCACCTCGCACACCAGCTCGGGCTCCTTCCCTGCAAGAGAGGTGACATTCCATGTCCCTAGAGCTAGCTTCTGTAGCCGAGGATCGGACCGCCAGGGTCCCCTCCTTTGGCTGCTGCCCAGCTCGCACTGCACCCGACCCCTTTGGCCCCTCCCATGGGTGGTGAGCCCATGAGAAGGGGGACCCACGTTATCTCTTCGGGCTGAGCCCGGCCGGGCCCCATGGGTATAGGCCCGGCCACCAGGCGCTCGCCAACGGGCCCCGCCTCCAGGCCTGGCTCCAGAGGGAGGCCCCGGTGACCCGCGTCCGGGCAAGGGAAACTTGGCTCCATTTATGTAACTCATCATAAGGGATCTTTTTGAGCCATGCTTTGTCTGGTCCCTCACCTAGGACCTGTTTGCCATGGGTGACCCTGCCAGGGGCATAAAGCCCCGGACAACTTAGCTCCTAGGATCATTGGGGCACGCAAACCCCTCCACCACGGTAAGGTGACGGCTCACGGAGGGGGAGTTAATACACGTATTTATTTTTATTTTTTTTCAAAAAAACAAGCTGCATTCATAATATTTTGATATTTAGTTTGATCGTCTCGTGTTTGTTCTATCGCCAAACTGCAGTATGTCTCTCCTGTGCTGTGTTAGTGATACAACTATGAGCCCTGCTTGTCTCATTTGAGTCACAGAGGTTCATTGAGGCCAATGTCGAATTTAGTTTCCCACTGAGATTGAAATAACCAAGGTGCAATTTGGGGCATTTTTTACAGCGTATTTGAAGTACAGAAATGGAGGGGGGAGATTTCCTCCCGCACCTCACAAACGTCTGAGAAAGTGTTGCTCTCGCTCACAAGCACACAAACACACATTTACCGATGACAGACTGTGTCTACATCGCGTGAAAGGCAAGAAGCAAACTTTCACGCATTTGGTTTGAATTCATCTTCAAATCATCTGAAGCCAACTTTTACCGTATTGTTTCCTGATTCATTGCAAATTGTTGCCAGTGTCCTTGAGCTCCCTAAGCTGTTAATTCTCCCAAAAATTTTCAAGAGTTCTCCCTGAAGTTCTTTTGTACCGCTGCTTCCATCATGTTTGGATGTGAAACACTCCAGCGCATTTGTGTGCACAGTATCTGAAAGACAGTGTGCGTGATACTGAATTGATCCTTTTCCATCAGGTGTCCAATCATTTTCAGGAACACACCATATCGACTCAACAATGCGCCGTGCTTGCTATTTTAACAACTCGCATCGCTATTTCAGGGTTCCCACGGGTCCTTAAAATTAATAAAAATCCATAAAAGAAGAAGTAAAATTATGTTCTTAATTGTTCTTAATTTTCAGGGAAAGCTTCTAAAATCAATAACAATCCTTAAAAAATCATTTTTATTCGAAAATAAATTGAAATTTTATATTTTCTACATTTACATTTTTCTTAGTGTGCTTTATTTGAGAATGAATTCAGTTTTTTTTTTTCATTTTCCAACCTGTGATACAGGTCGGAAAATGAAAATTTGACATCCAGTATGTCAAATAAAGGGTTAGCTGATTGCCCCTAAAAACAAAGATGTGCCTTTCCTTTGGCAGCAATGATTTCAACACCAGCTCAGTGATATGTGGCTTTCTGTTCAGCCCGCATATTGCTGAGCGGGCATTAAATCCACCGTGAATCCCGTGCTGAAAGGAGAAAAAGTCCTAAAAATGGCTAAATTAGCCCTCAAAAGTTCTTAAAAGGTCCATAAATAAAAAGCAAGTGAAAGAGTGGGAACCCTGTATTTGCAGGCTACCGTATTTTCAGCACGATAAGGCGCACCGAAAAGCATTCAATTTTCTCAAAAGCCGACAGTGCGCTTTATAATCCGATGCGCCTTAAACGTGGATCAACATTCTTTCTTGGACGTAGTATTTTAAATGTTCTGTAAAGCGCTTTGTTACAGCTGCAGCGGTTGTGAAAGCTCCATATAAATAAAGCTGTATTGTATTGTAGTCCCTTTAGCGTAGCTCCATCTACTGGATGCATAACGCAACCACGATTGTAGATTCTATTCTATGCGCCTTATAATGAGGTGCGCCCGATATATGAAAACAGTTTTAAAATAGGCCATTCATTGAAGGTGCGCCCTATACTCTGAAGCGCCCTTATAGTGCGGAAAATACGGTAATTTTACCAGTGAATGACAATCACAATTGTATTAGATTTTTATTCTTGCTTTCTGTTATCTGGAAGATGTTTAACTTCTGAATACCCATTTCACATATTTTCTTGGTGAACATTGAAAAATGGAAGCCTTGCCACCAAAAACGGCAAAGGCCACGTTGATGTCTTTTGAGGCAATATTTGGCGGGATGCCCCACAATGGCACAAATACACTTCGCTGGTGAGAAGGAAACACTGAAGCAGACTTTGAAGATTTGAATCTAAAGGTGAATCGATTCCGTGACTGTCGCGGTCCAGGGTAAATAATTTTTCAGCTTTGACAGTGATAATTCTACAGTTTGAGCCCTGCGAGTCCCAGGGACTCGCTGATCAGAAAAGTATGAGTCCCATTATGCATTTAGAGAGTCCCAAATTTTGAATTCTGAAATGGTCTACTTATTCAATTGCATATGATAATAAAAACAACAACAATATACATTGATAATAGGTTTATTTCTTATCAACAAATGCTGCAAAAATTTAAAGAATTCCGGCATGCAAGATTTGCTGAGAAATACAGTAGGTTCTTATCTCATCCCATGGTTCAGTTTTGAGTTCATAAATTCTCCTCTCTTTACTCAGCTTCCAATGATGCAAGGCTTTCTCAAAGTCAACTTATCATCGCAAAAAAATATCCAACTTTAGCTGCTTCCTCTGTGACATCTCCGCAATAAACTTTCGCAACACTTATTCGCAACACTTGTTTTAACATTACACAACTTGGCAATCGTCTGCTCCCCGCGAGGCGAAGGCCGAGCTCGCCAATCTCGTCTCGCGAGAACAGAAATCTCGTCACCCGAGATTATTTATCGCGAGATCAAAACAACAATGGTGGCGATGGTCAAACTGCGATCGTTGCTGGAAAAAAAAATTACCGTAATTTTTTGTTGTTGTTTTGACTGAGAAATTTCCTTGCGTCCCAAAAACGCACATTATTTGGAACTGTGCGTCCCGCGGGAAAATTATGCGTTTAGGCCATGGGACGTAGAGGTAACAAGATGGCTGCTTTTACAGTGAACTATGTCACAACATCTACAGAGAGCCCAAGTCGAAATTTTACTTGTTGAAATAAGGATGTCTGCCAGTTTATAGCACTTTTCAAAATGAGCAAAAACACTTCACAAAATGTAATGAGTTCAATCAAGTGTAACAGTTTTTCAGGTGCAGGAAAGAAGACAAATCTCTGAGACACTGTAACCCAATCAATGTTTGAGACCAGACAGTTTTAGTTCTTAATGAGCTGCTATCACCGTCATTCGTTGAAGCTATGATCTCTCCTTTTAGACAGATTCCAGTTATTTGTGTGTGTGTGTGTGTGTGTGTGTGTGTGTGTGTGTGTGTGTGTGTGTGTGTGTGTGTGTGTGTGTGTGTGTGTGTGTGTGTGTGTGTGTGTGTGTGTGTGTGTGTGTGTGTGTGTGTGTGCGTGTGCACTACAGCCAGACTGCAGTTAAACAATTAGTTCCACTATTCTTTTTCTTTTCAGTGTGTGAGTGCTTCCTGCATGGATTTGTTTTTGTTTGGTGTTGGATTCAGATAAAACCGTCCCAACCGGAGTTGTGTGTTCCCTCGTGTTGTGACCGTTCTGGTCAAAACCCTCAGTGTTCGTGTGTGGTTTCAATCAGTTCCAGTTGTTACCGCTGGCCAGGCAGATACTACAGTACAGTCCCCACTAGCTCTGTGCTACTAAACAGAAGTCTGCTTTGAGGTATTTTTTTTCCAAGCTGTTAAAAGTGCTTGCCCAAAAGAGTCCTCATAATATTGTACTTCAGCCAATAATTAAGCATATCACTCAGGCGTCTATACGCACTTCTTAGGGTAAGATTTAATTTTTTTTTATTTTTTGTAAATATTTATTTATTTTTTGTCAAAAACATGCAGGGAAAACACAGACAAGTCCTTATAAAAAAAAATAAAGGAATAATATTCATAAGGACGTGTCTGTGTTTTCCCTGCATGTAATGAAGGCGCAACAGCCGATTGTTCTTTTGGCATTCTCAAGCGGCAACACGTCCTCCCTCAGCCCGAAACTTCGCCGTTACAGATGTCACGTCTGCTCTGCAGGTGCTGCGCGGTTGTGCTCGGATTCGAGTTTAATTGTGACACTGCGACGAATAAGAGTGGACGATTCCAGTTGAGGAAACACAGTCTCTCTACAATCTCGAAATGATCTGCCGCTGTTACTTTTATTTCGGTTAGTGAAGTGTCATCAATTTGACCTGATTGGCTGTTATTAATGAGCATTCGGGGGAATTGTGCAGACTCTATCCAAAGTAACATGATCTAGGATCTAGGTCTAGTCTAGGATTTCGTTCTAGGGCCTATTTAATAACAGTCCTGTATATACATTAGCATGCCATCATATTTTGGGTGATTATTTTTAATGTCTTCTGTTGTGGTTGTTATTAGAATTCTTATTATTCTTCAGTATATTCCATATCCAAACAAAGTAGAGTTCTGTGTTTCTACATACAAAGTGGTCAAGCGGTAGAAAACAGGTTGACTGGGATAGAAAGGCAGTAGAGTTCCCATTAAAAGAAGCCGGAAGCTATGCTATCCTACTGATGCTTTAGAGCAAGGGTGTCAAACACATTTTTGTCGCGGGCCACATTGTAGTTACGGTTTCCCTTGGAGGGCCGTTATGACTGTGAATTTTGTGAAGCCATATAAATGTTTAATCACCTCCACATACTTACATACACAGCACACAACAAATTGATGGATATCGAGTTTTGAAATCAGAAGTCAAGAATAAGGACTTGTTTAGACATTGTCTACGTTAATGTAAAAAGGGGTTTGGAAACGAGAAAGTGCTTGCAATATCTCCATGTTATGATGGATTACATATGACAATTTCAAATTTTGGTTCCGACTTTAGCAAGCATCATGGAAGTTGACATGCTTGATTTGCTTTTGCGGGCCACATAAAATGATGTGGCGGGCCGAATCTGGCCCTCGGGCCTTGACTATGAAACATGCGCTTTAGAAGATCTCACATCATTTGCATCAGCCCATATAGTAGCTCTGTGTGTTTATGTATTTGTGTGTGTGTGTGTGTGTGTGCATGTTTGCTGTAATAGCTGTGTTTACTGTCAGTAAATGTCTTCCGCATTGCCCTTCAGGGATACACACACACACACACACACACACACACACACACACACACACACACACACGCAAGTGCATTGTGAAAATACGCATTCAACACAGCAAACACGCATAAACACGTGTACAATATGTGAATAAACAAACGTGCATATTCCCTCAAAACACATGTAAGCACATTGCCCGGGTCTCTTCTGACCTTCATGATTGCTCTGGTCTGATTCGAATTAGAGGCTCATCATTCTCAGATCTCACTAATGGCGCTGAGGTCAGGCGGTTTGGTGGTTTGATGCTGATGCCAGCAAACAACTGGTTGAGGGCCTGCTCGGATGGCACTAAGGGCTCTGGTGGGAATGGGTTTAGTTCTCAGGAACTCCAAAACAAGACCCGCAACACTTTTAACCCGTAATCCTCCATTGGCAGCAGGAGTCCGAAATGAGTCAGTAGACCGCACATGCTCGGAATTGAATCAGCTGACCACATGATTGACACGCATAATATAATGTGCAGATGTTATCCTAATATTCAGATAGCAGGTGTTATACGCTCACTGGTCGAATCATTAAGTGCACTTGCACACTCTGAGACCGTACGTCACGGTTTGGCAGGGTTGAGGACCCGAGTCCAGGAAAGCGGGATGGCGAGGCAGGAGAGTTCTCAAAAACGGGAACAGATTCGTTTTTACAATGCGTTAATTATGTACCGTAGGTGCAGCGCTGCTCATATGCAAACTGTGGGCCTAATAAGTGGAGAGTGCATAATACTTTGCAAATGGGGCTAAGCTACAGTAGTTTTTCACTTTTATCGCACTGGACTGCTTCAGCTAATATTGACACGAGCTACAGTAGGTCAGACATGGGCAACTAGCAGCCCATGGGCCGTATCCCCACCATCAATCAGTGCAGCCTGCGAGTTGGGGTTGGGGATGGTGGTGGGGGGGTTACAACGTGAATGAGTCCCAAATTGTAATGACTGATTTGGACAAGCTTAACTGCTGCTACAGCTGAACAAGAACACAATTTTGGTAGCAGTCCAATTGAAAGACGTAATTGCATTGTTCAGCAACTTTTCTTTCCATTCTAGAACAACTGTTTTTGGGGAAAAAGGAAAACAAGCAATAAGTGATCATGGCAATAGCATAACAAAGATAAATACAGTACATCAATCTGAGAAGTTTCAAAACAGTATTGTCACAAAGGTGCTTGGCTGGTCACATTTTCATCATATCCCCCTTTCTAAATGGGCTTTCATTTGGATGGCGTTTTTCTACCGTCAGTACTCAAAGCCCTTGCCTCTGTTTCCTCATTCACGTACTAATGACGCAGTATCAGAAGCAACTGGGAGTCCAGTTTCTCGCTCTAGAACACTTTTGATATGGCCGAGGAGTGAACCTACAACCTCTGAGCCCTGAAACAACCATACGACGACTGAGGCATGCCACCCCACTTTCTCTCCTCAAAATGGCGGCGGGGCATTCAATTGGCTGGCTCGCGCCATAATAGCAAGTCCAAGAAACAAAGCACCAAGACACTTCAACTTGTAAGTGAAATAGCAGAGTGGGCCCATGATTAAAATGGTGGTTTAATCACTTTATTGAATGACTTACGGCCATTTTCATGGGGACAGCACTTTTGCTACTACTCTGTGGACAATATAAAATCGCTTTCAATTCAGTTTTTCACATCTTGTACATCTATATAATGGCATTCCACACACAGAAGTCAGCGATAATAAGATTGAAACCACACATACTTTTTTATACTCTTTCTCCCATTCTTATAAATGAGGGTGACCTTTGCATCACTCCACTGGCTGCCAACTGCAATTACTGCACTCGCTTTGGCGTTTTTCGATGAGCTGAGGCCTGCTTGGCTCGAGATATATATCTGAGCAGCCCGTTTATGCTGCAGTCACATTGACAGGTATCTAATACATAGCCGATTTTTACCCACATTTGGTGGAGGCCCAGTCCTGATCTGAAGATATCCGGTGTGTTGCGTTATGGGTTTTTTTTTTTTCTCGCTCTCTCTCTCTCTGCCATGACCTACATCTGAATTGTGCCACTTGGGAAGCAAAAAATTGGAAGTGTGTCACATGCACCATGTCGTGTAAATGAAGTGGAATTTTGAGGGATCAGGGGTGTGTTTCTCTGTGAAAGGACCCCCCAACCCCTGTCATTTCACATCCTCTCTGTACAGTGTACTTTTCTTTTGCAGCTCAAACTGAGACACCAAGTGTCAACTTATTTATAAGGCTATGCCAGCTACTAGAGGAAATGTATTTATTTCAAGGGCGTGCGGAAGGAATGTGAATTTGGAGGTGAGAAGATGGGGATGGGAAAACAGATAGAGAAGTGAGCAAGAGCTGCTAAAATAAATAAACATCGCCAGGAAGTGTTGAGTCCATGCGCAGGACGCGGTTTGGCTTGTGTGTGTGTGTGTGTGTGTGTGTGTACCTAATAACAGTTTCATTAGAGCAGACTTTGGTCCCAGAGAACACACAAAACACCTAGACATGCTGCGTTTTTATCTATTATATTTGATTTTTTTAGATTATATGTATAGGAAGGGGGTCGGCAACACGCGGCTCCAGAGCCGCAAAGCGACTCTTTAGCGACATCTAGTGGCATTTAAAAAAAATTATAAAAAATGTTTGAAAATGGAAAAAGATTTTGAAAGTAGGCTAATATAGCTCAAATAAATATAGATACATGTTGCAGCTCCGAAAAGGAGAGCTGTGGTGTTTTATTTATGCTTTTAACAGTCTCGACAAACACAGACACGTCTGCGTCCGACTCCGTGCCTTCTCTCTTCTCGTTCAACTCGAGAGGCGTTCAAAGACAGCCTCCGAAAAAACGAAAATTAATGATCACTTGACTAATACTAAGAAAAGCGAAAATAAGGCACCAAAACAAAAAATCAAGCGAGGAAATGAGGAAATCACAAAATAAATTCTATGGGGGCGTTTGTGAACACACAACAAAGGAATAAAAACATAAACAGTTCTGAGACAGTCCAGTCTCCTACATACATACAGCATGTGTTTCCTTCATTGTAAGTTTTACAGAAGGCTTTTAATTTTTTGCGGCTCCAGACATTTGTTTTTGTTTTTTTTCGTGTATGGCTCTTTCAACATTTTGGGTTGCCGACCCTTGGTATAAGATGTGTTCTACTGCTATGTTTTTAACATATATCCTCTCACGCGCATACGTACGGGGCCGCAAGATTTCAGGTTACGAAAGTGTGCGCAGAGACCCCTGAACAGTCCCGGGGGTTGAATCTTAACGACTTCCAGATGCAAGTTGAGCACCAAAAACGCAGCAACACAGACACAGACAAATCTTCTGCTTTGTTGAAGTCAGCAGAACTGCTTTTGAAATTAATGAAGTGCGTGTAGATGTGAAGAACAACAAGAGTTGACATGTTTTCACAGACAGAGAATATGGCTTGGTCATCACACAAATAATGGCCAAGAAAAGCAGCGATTCATAAAGGAAGTTGTATAGTGGGAATTGACTTCAAAATAAAGTTCACAATGTGCTCTTGGATTATAAAAAAAAAAAAAAAGTTATCTGAAGTGCTTGTGTGATTGTTTTTCCAGATGTGGCCAACACCTACACTGAGCCCCTCATATTGAGGTCAGATGTCATCCCGGAGAGGACACAAGGTAACGACGGAGGCAAATGCAAAAGCAGCCTCTCGCACACGGAGCTACCGACGCCCAGCAGGAGTATCACATGTGAGTAAATAGCGCACTCTCACGCACACGGACAAACAAATGGAGAGAGGCTGGTGAAAGTTGCGTTTCCATTACATATCACCAGGTCTGATGAGTCACATTGTCCTGACCTTTAACAAATTGGCCCACAAAAATGTCCACGTTGTCAGCCAAGTAGGTTACGTTCTTGATTTTTGAACACAAGCGAGGCCGCGTCCAAATCGGCGCACTTGAAATCAAACACATTTTCCTCCTTGTCTTCTGTCCTCTGCCTCTCTTCATTATGGGGAAAATGAGCGTTGTCGTTACCGTGACGACACTGGACGAGTGTGGCCAGTACTGGGAAATGTGCTTCCGTTTGTAAGTCTCATTTAATTGTTCACGGTTCACGGGTCATTATGCTATCAGTCAAATCAATAAAGAATCCTAATGAAATATTAGATTTAATCAATTGAAAGCCACACTGCCTGATGTCACATTCTCTTCCAACGGCCTCCAAAGATTTTTTTTTTCCCTTCCTCCAGCCTTTCTAAAAAAAAAAAAAAAGACATTGAATGCCTGTGGGTGCTGCTTTACTTGTTATTTTTAATGCACCACATGTTTTAGCTAGGGCAAGAAAAAAAAACCAACAACAACAAAGGTATCGTTTGAGCCCTGCTTCTTATGTCTATGGACTAAAACGGGGGTCGGCAACACGCGGCTCCAGAGCCGCATTCGGCTCTTTAGTGACATCTAGTGGCTCCCTGGAGCTTTATAAGAACATTTTGAAAATGGAAAAAGATTTTGATAGTAGGCTAATATAGCTCAAATAGATATACGTAGATACATGTTGCAGCTCCGAAAAGGAGAGCTGTGGTGTTAGTTTTATTTTTGCTTTTAACAGCCTCGACAAACACAGGGACGTCTGCGTCCGACTCCGTGCCTTCTCTCTTCTCGTTCGACTCGAGAGGCGTTCAAAGACAGCCTCCGAAAAACGGACATTAATGATCACTTCACTGACACTAAGAAAAGCGAAAATAATGCACCAAAACAAACAATCAAGCAAGGAAATCACAAAATAAATTCTATGGGGGCGTTTGTGAACACACAACAAAAAAATGAATAACATAATCAATTATGAGACAGTCGAGTCTCCTACATACATACAGCATATGTTTCCTTCATTGTAAGTTTTATAGAAGGCTTTTGTGTTTTTTGCGGCTCCAGACATATTTGTTTTTTGGGTTTTTTTGTCCAAAATGGCTCTTTCAACATTTTGGGTTGCCGACCCCTGGACTAAAACAATCAAAAAGAAAAGAAACTGCTCTATCAGAAAGATGCATTCACGATCAAACACTCAACAACTTGTGTTGACCATCGAACCACAGAACACGAATGCCCGTATTTCCCACTGCTGGACTTTTAGATCGCTTTCCCGCTTACCTTGTTTGGTCCGAACTAAAATAGCCGGTGTGAAAAGTGTCTGAGACAGCCGTCTGGACCAACGAGCCAAAATTTGATCCGACTGAAAGAGGTGGTTTGGGGTTAAATCAAATTGTGTTACAGTCTGCTCAGCGTATTTTGCTGTGTCATAACTTTCTGAACACTTTCTGAACAATGACAAGAAGTCGAAGTACGACTGTCACAATCATTTTTCAAGGTACTCTTCCCATTATGTTTTTTTTTTTTTTACCAAACATGATTTATTTTGTTGTTGTTGTTTTAATTATTTTAAGATAAGAAACTGTTATGATACAGCAGCGCGCCACTGATGGCTGCATCCCTGAAATTATTAGTTATCCTGCTAGCTCCATAACGCCACTCCACCTCTCTTTTGTGATGCGAACGTCCCAAGCACCTGGAAATCCTTTTTTTGAGTCATATCGTTATCAACCGACACCGCCCACTTCCCTCCCTCATATTTTCAGTCCAACGTGTCAGCCAAGGAGTCTGTCTCTCACCCCTTTCGTCTGCAGCTCAGCGATGTCCACTGTATCAAAGCCAAAGGTTGCGCCACCATCGATGTATATTTGTCTTGCTCTGGCTCCAGTTTGAAGTCAGGCAAATGTTAACCAAATACTTCTACTGTGTCATTTACTCACTTAGAAGTGTGCGCTGTACACCCACAGCCATGGAGCTAAGTCCCGGAATGATTGTGCTTGAAACAATGTGCCTCACATTGTCTAAATATGCATTTCCTGCCATTTTGTAACAATGACTAAAAAGAGCATATGAAGAACGGGAAGACTGTTTGAATAAGAGACATGTGAGCTTGTGTTGGAGAACTTTTTTTTTTTCGTCCCCTGGAATCCAGTAACGGATGACGCGTACATCCAAACCTGCCCTTGGCTAATAGCTACTTTGTGGCAACCGACTGACCCGCAGCTCAGTCAGGAAGCGTCTAAGTAGGTGAATGGTGTGTGTGTGAGTGGCTGTGTGAACGTCTGCTGTGTCTGTCTGTGGTTTTGCTTCGCTACCTGTTCTGTCTACCGTGTGTGTCCCTATTTTCAGGTGCATTAAAGTGCTAGCTTAAGTCATGTGCTTTCTTCCTCCCCCTGTTGGGGTTTTATATGCCTATAAAATCTATGGAACCCGCTGACTCCATATGGTACGCAGAGGGTTATTTAGTTGGAATCTTTGACCATGCTTCACACGTCACTCTCTTTACTTAGCGAGGTTGCTTCAACTATAACACAACCACAAACCAAAGCCGGGTACACACGTTCAGAAAATTGGATTGTTTTTGTTCCGATTTTGCCAAGGGCCCAACTTTATTCTGGCCTATTAGATTGTCCTACAAGATTATCCTTATGTCTGAGGTGTGGTAAGAGTGGATTTGTCCTGATAACCGTGTCCAAAATGGCTTCAATTTTAAACGTGTTCAATATTTACAGCCTTCACAGACAGTATGTCAGGAAAGCATGACAGTGTGGACTGTGACGTGAATGCACCCTGACTGGAGAAACAAGGAAGTACAGTCCAACCTCGGTTTTCGAACGTCTCTGTTCTCGGTAAAAAATTAAAAAAGATTTTTTTTTTATGCCTCGGATTACGACCGAAAAACGGTTCTCGACCAAACTGAGGGCACTTGAATGCGCCACTTGACTCCTCTCGCCTTCCTTCCACAAGAAGTGACCCTTCCTCGGGTATATGAGGAAGTGACGCTTCCTTGTGTTGCTTTCCATTGTGAGCAGATGTGTTCAATTAAGATTTTTTTTTTTTAAAAAGAGCGTGGTTTCGGTTTTCGAACAAATCGGTTTTCGAACAGCCTTCTGGAACGGATTATGGTCGAAAACCGAGGTTTGACTGTAGCTGGAAATAAAATAAAATATGTTCTACCCGATGTTTGTTATCAGCATAAAAGTGGGTTCCTCCAGATGCCAAGGAGTCCAGTCAAACCTCGGTTTTCGAACGTCTTGGTTCTCGTCCAATTCAGTTTTCGACCAAAGATTTCGTGTTTTTCATGCCTCGGATGACGAACAAATTTCGGTTCTCAAACAAACTGAGCGCACTTGAATGCACCATTTCACTCCTCTCGCCCTCCTTACACGAGGAAGTGACGCTTCCTCGTGTTGCTTTCCATTGTGAGCAGACGTGTTCATTAAACATTTTTATTTTAAAAAGAGCGTGGTTTCAGTTTTCAAACAATTTCGGTTTTCGAGCAGCCTTCTGGAACGGATTATGGACGAAAACCGAGGTTTGACTGTACTTTGTATTTTCTTGCCCACATCGCTATTCATCGAACAACGGCGCCTTCCTCCAGGTCCTCTTCAGAACCATTCGGGAAACACCAGCGCATATTTAAAAGTATCTCTTGTATCTGTTTTTGTGAAATCACATATGATCACCATGCCAGATTTCTGCCTGGGATGACTTAGATTCGAGATTGATGGTGGGGCAGAATCTTTAGGTGTGTGTTGTTCCACATTGAGATAATCAGAACAGAGCACACACACACACACACACACACACACGACAGTTATGTATTTATTTATGTATTTTTAATTAAGACTGAAACAAATCCTTGCATGTACCAGGCCTCAGACACATAAAATGACTCAAGGCATGCGCTGAGGTCATGTCTTTGTGAAATCGGCTTATGAGCGTGTATTTGTTTGCGTGGAGTGTGAGGAAACAGAAGCCAAAACAGAAGGTTTCTCAACATTGACGTTGCGATGACAATGTAGCACAAGCATGTGCTTGGCGCGGGGCCTACGACCGGCCGTCTGAAAACAATGTGCTGCGAGCGCCGCTAACGTGTGAGTGTGAATGAGGCCGACGCACTCCTCATCAGCGATGTCATGAACCTGTCTTTGACGTCAGGGTCTCAGCAGGATGTGTTTGTTTAACGACCCTGCCTCACTATGGCCATTTATTAGTCAGCGGTTCACTGTAGTGTTTATGACACAAGGCCAACTTCGAAATGCTGGTTTGTAGTTTTTCTTAAAAAAAAAAAAGAAAATGGATCTTCATTCCTCTCTGACTCATGCGATACTTCTGCAAGAAGACCGGTCGTTTTTTTTGTGCATATGTTTCGACAGCCCCTGAAAGTATAATGTCTTTCACATAGACAACGATGTTTGGTTTTTTTTTTGTTTTATGCATCTTGTCATCACGGGCTGTGCATTTGTGTCATCTGTAAGGAAATTTAGCAAGCCAGTGACAAACGACACTCAGGGGATCACTCCAGTAGCTGCAACCGATGAATGACATCCAGCCCAAGAAATACAGTCCAAAATTTGGATATTTCAAACAATGTTCAGCTTTCTGCTCTAAACACATATTATAAAGTATCGCAACCGGTGCTCCCTTCGGATCTCTCCCCATATGCAAACTGTAGCAGTGGAGATGAAGCCGTTAGAGCCAAACATAGTCATCCGAGTGGCTCATGCCAACAGAGGATAAGTACAGAGATGATGTCTAAGTACAGGGTAGCCGAGATATGTCGAGAAAGGAGGTAGAGGGTGTGGGTGTGAATGAAGAAGGGTGTGCGAGTGCGTGAAGAAGGGTGTGCTGCGAGTGTTTGTGACTCATTTTTAATTGCACATTCTGGCACCTTGCACTTAATAATACGCATAATAATATATGGATCGGGGACGACACGTGCTGCAGTTTCCTCGTCTCATCCCGTCAACACCACACATTGGCCCGATTTTGCTGTTATTTTTAAGCGCTGCTGATTCATTGTCGATGAGTCACCTCTGCGCAAGTCCTCCTGCTCCAAATATCGAACTTACAAACACCGACCCACTTCTTTGCTTTCTCTCTCTCTCTCTCTCTCACGTTCACTTCATCTCACTTCTTGACATTCTCAATTTCAGACAAAGGGACCTTGTGTGTGTTTTTTTTTCTTTCCAGAGTGAGGCCTTCACGTGTTCATGCATGCATATATTTGTGTGCGCAAGTGGGTTTAACCTCAAGCTCTTTTTGGAGACAGTCGTGACTCCTGGGTTCTCAAAGTTCGTCTTTTTGCATGCCAGATCCTGCTATATGCTCTCTTAAACACAAACACACACACACACATATGCACGCACACACTTACATTCATGCTAGCAGTGCGATATGAGGGGTACACTGGGATGCAAGAAGATGCAGGGGTTGGCAACCCAAAATGTTGAAAGAGCCATATAGGACAAAACAAACAAAAAAATAAAAGCCTTCTATAAAACTTACAATGATGGAAGCACATGCTGTATGTATGTAGGAGACTGGACTGTCTCAGAATTGTTTATGTTATTCATTCCTTTCTTGTGTGTTCACAAACACCCCCATAGAATTTATTTTGTAATTTCCTCGCTTCACTTTTTGTTCGGTGCATTATTTTCGCTTTTCTTGGTGTCAGTGAAGTGATCATTAATTTCCGTTTTTCGGAGGCTGTCTTTGAACGCCTCTCGCGTCGAACGAGAAGAGAGAAGGCACGGAGTCGGAAGCAGACGTCTTTGTCGAGACTGTTAAAAGCATACATAAAGTGTACGTTTTAAAAAACCAACACCACAGCTCTCCTTTTTCGGAGCTGCAACATGTATCTCTATCTATTTGAGCTGTATTAGCTCAAATAGATTTACTATCAAATAGATTTACTATTAAAATCTTTTTCCATTTAAATTTTTTTTTTTATAAAGCTCCAGGGAGCCACTAATGTCGCCGAAGAGCCGCATGTGGCCCTGGAGCCGCGTGTTGCCCAACCCCGGGCTAAAGAATGCAGTGAACAATGCGAACCTCGAGGCGTGCGCACCATCCCTCCACTATGCTACATCCTGGCCTGCCTGTGGTGTTAAAAGCTCCATTGTGAAAAATGCTTAAATGAGACAGACATAGAGAAGTGTTGTTGGCAGGGATGCATGATGAAGTTGGGGCTTGGCGGGTGGGAGGAGCAGAAGGGACAAAAGCGCAGTCCTCCATGACTTTTGCAATAGTTGAGAGGAGAAACTATAGATCCTTCTCGTAACGAGCGAGCACACACTGGCTGTGCGGCTTGCCAAACATCTGGGGCAAAGTTTGAAAATGCTGAATGAAAAGAATCTTAAATAACGGCGGATTGGTTGTGCGACGCCGGACGTGAGCCAGTTCAAACAGTCCTTGTTGGGTTATCTGTCTGGGGGTGGTTATCGAACAGACGCTTTTATTGCTAGCTTCTGTTCCTGAGCCAGCGTTTAAGACCACACTCTCAGCGTGTGTGCATGTATGCGTGTGTGTGTGTGTGAGGTGCAGAGCAATGATTTTGATTTTTTTTGGCGGGGGTGGGAGCGCGGGGGGGGGGGGGGGGGTCTGCTGTGCTCTACCGTGTCCCATCAAGCCTCACCGCGCCCACAGACACCATATGCTTTATGGTCAGGAAAATATTCTAACCTTTAAAGGATGCTATGTCATGCTGCCATTAAACCAAGGCTTCAATTTTATTCTTCTTTTGAGGTTGTGTTTGACTTGGCAGCCAAGTTGTGTTTTCCCACCTCTTTGCCGCTTCATCGTCAACTCCAGAGATTAAACAGACCACGTCATAAAAATCCTGATTGGAAGAAGTTGGCACAGAATGTGAAGTTAAATCAAAACAGCGATTGGTAAATTCAGTTTTACTTGCATGTACTTTTATTTTATTTTGTTTTGTTTTACGCACATACAGACAGTCCTGGTGGACTAGCATGGATGTCTTTTGAGTTCAGTGCTAATCCCCACTGTGCACGATCTTATCCCGTATAAATGTCTTACTCGAAAAGTCAACTCATTAATCACCCTGTTTTTATAACATTATGTTTCATTTGGATTTTGACTATGCAGTGGAACATTGAAGGGTTTTAAAGCAATTGAGCCAGTAATGGATTCTTTTCTTCCCACCCATCGTCAATCCGTTAACCAGTTTGTCACCAGGTACTCCGTCTTCCTCGCACATCGCAAAACAAGTTTTCTTATCTTAAGTGGAGACTCCAAATTGTCCCGAAGATGGGAATGTGAGTGTGAAATGCTTTATCTTTTCTGTGCTCGACAATTGGCTGGTGACCACTTCAGGGTGTGCCCCGCCTCTCGCTCAAAGTTATCTCGGGTCGGCTCCAGGTCACCTGCAAGCCTCCTGACAATAAGCCTTCTAAAAAATTGATGGATCTCATGTTCCAGTTCATGTGGTTGTGGTCCTTGTTATGCAAATAAAGGTTCCACAAAATGCACAAATCCAAAGGGGCGGTAAAAAAAACAAAAACACAAAGTGTTAATCCTGGCTACACTGAGCGCTCTCAAGTTTTGCTGATGTTTCAAGTCACGTCATTCGTGACTGTGGTTGAGAGTCTAAGGTTTAGTGTGGCTTGAGAGGCCTATTTCTCTTAAATGCTTCGAACAAATTCTGAATTGCATCACTGTAAACTCATTCTTTTGATGTAGTTATCTTCCAAGCATGTCTTTCTCATCAGCTGCATGTTAACTGTGGTTAATTTAACTTCTTTATTATTAACTTTTTTTATTTATTCACCAGTATATGGCATGGTTTAGACGGCACCCAGTGGCGCTCTTGGTTGAGAGTTTGTTTGTCCCTCCCCTCTCACTTTTGAAAGACCTTAATGCCCTCATTCGCATGAGGAGTAATCCAGCGCAATTGCGAGTTATTTAATTATTGTTACTTGGCCTTTCCACTGCTATATTATGCTGTTATCTAGCTCGCTATGCCTATCCAACAAAAATGAATCCCACCATTTAAAGAAGAGCTCGCTGTCATTATTTAGATTCTCCTGTGAGGCATTGATGCCACGGACGAGGCCGCCGCAATCAAGCAGACAAGAAGAGACCCGGAAGTCTGTTAGCTTGCCAGCTAGCTGGTGAAGAGTGCCCCTCTGACAAGTGGGCGGGACTTATTTTAGACATGGAGGCTTTAAGCAGCTCAAACATGTTGTATGACAGTTGTGGCTTGGAGGAGCAAAGACTTTTCAGTTGGGTGTGGTTCAGTAGACACACCCGCATCTTTTGAGAGCGGGGACAGTAGCTTAACCCTGGGGAACCCAAAAACCCTTTTCTTCTTTGGAAAATGATTAATTATACATTAAATGACTGCTATATGTTCACTGAACACCAAAATATGTGTTTTTTCAAATATTTAACGCTTAAATCCTAATTTACGAGAAGGGCCAAATTTGACCCTTTGGGATTTAAGGGTAGCATTTGAGTAGCAGAATTTATAGGGGCCAAATTTGACCCCGTGGGTTCTCCAGTGTTTTAATAGTTCATGATTTTGAAGCCGAAAATGTGTACTTTTTAACAATCATTAAAATTTGGCAGGGTTGTGAACGACACTTGTTTTTGATTTGTCAAATTAAAAAAAAGCATTTGTTTTTACGGTAAACTTTTTGTTTTTATTTATTTATTTATTTTTACTTTGAGGACGGAAGTGAAGAAAGATGCCGGTGTATTGCTTGTGGATTGTTCTTCCTGAGACAAAATCTCAACTGGGGGAGAGGTCGGGACTGCGGGCAGACCAGTCCAGCCAACTCTCTTTTTGCAACCACACATTTGTCCAACGCACACAAGTGTGGTTTTGTATTGTTGAAATATTCATGGCCACTTGTACTTGTACTTTTTGGCATTAAGGGTGCCATCATCGTCGGTCCAAGTTACTGACACCGTTTTACAACATGACAGAGGCTTGGCTTTTGAGTCTGTCGCTGACTCGATGGTTCTGCGCAACCCACAAGCGTCCACACCGAATTCAGCTGACCACAACACACATTTCTACCGCACGACGGTCCAGCCCAGTTGCCCTGAGCGCAGAGGACTTGACGTTGCTTCTCGACACAGTTCAAATTGGACTTCCTTTTGGAGCAGAGGAGTTTAATTTGGCACTGGCGAATGTAGCTGTGTATTGTTCTTGTTTGACAAAGTGTTGCCAAAGTAATCTCGGGTCCATGCGGTTCTATCAGCGATTGATGAATAACTCTTCTTGATGAAGTGAAGTGGAGTCTTAAGGATAGTACCTCATGGGTGTTCTGCTTAGGCTTGACTCCTTTTGTCTTCATACGCCGGAATTATCCACGTTCAATGAATCGTTTAATGAAATTATGCGCCATAGAGCGAGGCATATTCAAAGCCCATCTTACATTTCTTTGGATGAACATTGGAATCATTCTCATTTAATCGAAAGCGTTTTCCCAGAAAACCGCTGATCCTCATCCCTCTTCCCGTCCGTCTGTGCCTCCGCTAAAGGGCAAGATATTTCCGGGATGCCTAACACCTGTTTTCAAAT
The DNA here is from genome assembly GCA_018466805.1 of Hippocampus abdominalis. NCBI lineage: Eukaryota > Metazoa > Chordata > Actinopteri > Syngnathiformes > Syngnathidae > Hippocampus > Hippocampus abdominalis. The sequence goes on from CM031707.1 coordinate 12,992,361, forward strand.
GAAATCATTAACACGAGTACAGTTTTTCAACCCGTGAATTTGTCTTCTGCTGAAGACGAAGAGTCTAGACAAGTCAGATATGAGGTGTCGGTGAAGCTCTTCGCTGCCTTTGTGCTTGCTTTTAATATGAACTCATCTTGAGAGAGGCTCCCTGTGCACGCACTGAGATAAGCCTCAGGCTGGACAAAACATTGAAATGACCTCTGTAGTAACAGTCAAGAAGTTGTTATCTTGTATTTCTATGGTATGAAGTCAATATCACCTAACAGTAACTCCTTTGTCTTTTCACAGGTCAACCGGCAGCCAGATCCGCACCCGTCCACCCCACCCAGCCTTGTCGGACGCAACCTAGCAGCCAACAACTACGCAACGGAACCAAACATCATGCGCATACACACTCCCCTCACTGTCCGCATCCCACGCCTCACACACACTCGCTCCAGTCTGGCGGCGACAGGAATGGGGGCCCTCATCCAAAACTGGGCTCCCTCCCAAGAGGAGGCTCATCCACCTCCTCCTCCTCCTCGGCAGGGCCCAGGAACAGCAAAAAGTTGCAGTCTAACCCCTCGATCACCTCCCAGAGCAGCAAGAGGAGCAAAGGAAGCTCCAAAAGTAGCTCCAAGAGCAACAGCTCCCAGATTCCCACGGAGGCCCAGGATGGTAAGATGCACACAGCGGTAATAATCTTAATAATAATACGAGTTACGCCACCCCTTTGGCTACAACAACTTTTAATAGTTAAGACCCGACGCGGTGCATATTAAATATTTACGTAATGACAAACCGCAGGACTATGGCATTTATTATGATCGTAAAGAGGCCTAACTTTACATTTTCTTGGCAGCGCAGCGGGGTAGTGGTTAGCACTGTGGCTTTAAGACTATGCAAGCCCTCCCTGTGCTTGTATAAGTTCTATATGACCCAATACCACAGTCAAAGAGGGATGTTGGGTACGTTGACAACAGTTGTGAATGATAACGAACAAATTATTTTGGCTTGTCCAACTTAGGATCAGATAGAGCCAAATTGTTCCATATCAAATTTGTCATATTTCACTGAACCAACGTAGAAAATGTGGTCAGAAATACATTTATTTGCAGCACAGTGGCCCAACAACAGACTGAAAGAGAACCTTGGACTGCAAGAATTTCAGTGCACGGCGATGGCGTCAGTCTTGGTTCAATGCAACTGTGAATAAATTGGACTGAGATTTTTACATTGTCCAGCTCTTCGCCAGACTGGCAATCTGACCCCAGTAAGATTTTTTTTAACCCACTTTTGGTGTTTGAGATTATATAGGTCAAATGGAAAAATCCCAATGTTTTTGTTTGCCACAGTACAGAGGCTTGAGGTCAAACCTGATCTGGTTTGAGTTTTGTTGCAGGGAGCGAAGGTGGAGAAAGAGAGATAGCAGCATCAGCTACATAAATAGTATGACATCATAGCAGTGAGACGTAATGCATACAGTATGTCATTCGCCAATTGACTCAACAAGGAATATAAACACAGCACAGCACGCTGCTGCTTAGTGACATTATCCATAAACAAGCAGACGCCTCTCGGTGTTGCAATCAACAATCTTAAGGCTGCTGAGACCACCTTTTAGGTCTGGTGCAGTAGGAAGACTCCAGATCTAACAGTTTGCGGAATTTGAGGTCCATGGACACATTTAAGTCACCATAGCACGTGTAAAAAGGCTCATTCTGTTTTTAAAAAGGGAGCATGCCCTCATTGTCTGTTGCCTTACTGGCCAAGAGCAGCGGCGATGCACAGATTGCTGTGATTTTGCATCGTCATATTGCACATATAGATGTCTCCATGCGAGACTGGCAACGTGCCATATTTTAACCCCCATGCAGTAATTATCCCAAAATTGGACACTTCGGACGATTTTGGACTGCTGGACTGCTGGACACCACAGACAAAACAGTGAAAAATAACTCCACGAAGCTGTAATTTTGCATAGGATGTATATCTATGTCTGCGCCAATTCCCACTGAACATATTGAGGGGTTGAAAATGAAAAAAATTAAAAAAGTGAAAAAAGTTGTTGCACATTGGAAGAGGGACATTTTTGGGACAATCCTCCTTCATGCAGCCGCTTAAAAATACTGCATGAGGGTTAAGGGAACGGAGAGGAGCACCTTTGATTGAAATCAACTGTGTTCACGCCCATAGGGTTGCAGACCTCCCTCTTTTAAATACGCCAGCTCATTTTTGCTTCAGAAATGACCAAATGCCCAATGTGCCGGATTTACGCCCGTCATAAAAATAGAGCCATGTATGTTTAAGCACCAAAATGTTCAAACAAACCGTGTCATTTTATCTTACGAAAATCCGTTAGGTTACTTACGCTATATTAGCATTAAGCTATCATACAGCCTAACCGAATACAGTTACGTCTTTGTCCGTCTCCGTGCCTTCTCTTCTTTCGTTCATGACCGCCTCCGAAAAACGTAAATTAACGATTCTTTCAATGAACCTACAAAAATTGAAAATAATACATTTACTTTGTGATTTCCTCATTTGTGAATACAGTACACAACAAAGGAATGAATAACAAACACTTCTGTCTCCTACATTTTACAGACATCTGATCGTTCTGTTGGAGCTACGCTCAAGGAAATGCCAAAATTAATTCTGTAGAGGGGGCGATAGAATTTATTTTGTGATTTCCTCACTTGATTTTCTGTTTTGATATATTATTTTCATAGTTTCATTGAAGTAATGTTAAGGTGGTCTTGAACGCCTCTTGAGTCGAACGGAAGGAGCGTAGCTCCATCTAGTGGATGCATTGTAGATTGCGCCTTATAATCCAGTGCGTCCAATGTATGAAAGAAATTACAAAATAGGCCATTCATTAAAGGTGCGCCTCATAATCCAGTGCGCCTTTGAGTGCGGAAAATACGGTACGCTCAAAAGTCAGCGACATAGCGGGGTGTCGTAAATGAATTGTGATATAGAGGAAAATACTGTCGTCAATTCGTGTCTTGACGAATGTATAAAATTCGTATTTTGCACACTTTTCGAAGTTCAAGCGAACTTTCTTTGTTTCCAGACTGCTGCGTTCACTGCATCCTGGCCTGCCTCTTTTGTGAATTCCTAACTCTGTGCAACATCGTGCTGGACTGCGCCACCTGCGGCTCCTGCGCCGGCGACGATTCGTGTTTCTGCTGCTGCTGCGCGTCGGAGGAGTGCGGCGACTGCGATCTGCCGTGCGACATGGACTGCGGCATCATCGACGCCTGCTGTGAGTCCGCAGACTGTCTGGAGATCTGCATGGAGTGCTGCAGCCTTTGCTTCTCCTCTTGAGGTCATGACGCCCGGGATACTTTAAACCTAGCGCCACAAAGCCCCAAGAGCATCTTCGATCAGCGTCTTGTCAAAGCTGCCAAGTGCCACATTCAGTCTTTTGTTGTCATTGCTTGGCCAGGAATTAGAGGCTCTCACTCTCTCGGCTCGCCTTGTTGGCACCATAATACGAATATGTCTCTCACAAAAGACCCCGAGAGCAGTCAATGGTGACTTCCTCCTTCTTTTACGGATCGAACCAGAGAACGGCCGCCCCCTTCTGCTGGACGTGCGCTGCAGAGTTTCGGCTGCGGTCCACTAGCGTGCGCAGCCTGGATTGTTCCGACGGGAGCCCCTTGTGTCGTGTAAGTGACTGGAAGTTCTCCGAGCATGAAAAATGACCTCCAAAGGCAAATGAGAAAATGGATCCATTTAACCGGATTTTAGCGTTTCTGTTGATAAGAGCGGCAAACGTAATGGAAAAATGGAAGCTCGGCTCTCTGTAGAACTGTCGGGGTCTGTCCTTGGCAAGGTTAACGTCTTCCAGTTTGATTGCGCGCCGTGGCCTTTGTGACACGCGCGGCCCGAGAGGCTGATGTCGGATCCATTGATGTCTTTGTCCGCGGAGAAATGTACAAAAACAGAGAATAATGGTGGCTCGTGGCAATATTCTAGACACATTTCCTTTGTTCGCAAAGTGTCTCATTAAACCGGCGTAATCAGCGAAGAATCATGAGAGAGTCATTCATCAGCATGCAGATGGAGCGCATCAAATCAGGACCGTTAGTGACGGACATCAGCGGGCGACGCTTGATGGCGTTTTTAATGGTCACATTCTCTGCTTCACACGTGAAAGCGAGAGCCCGCAATCAAATGTCTCTCCTCGTTTCAGAGTTCACATCCTGTTTACTTTTACATTGATTTGAGGAGCTTTGGCAAAGTCCGCTGAAGTCCAAACGGTCCAAAGCGCTTCAAAGGATCACAATGGAAGGCAAGCGTCTCTCTTGAACATTTCATCTCTGTCATGCTCGTCATGTGAACAAACGGCCATCTCAGCTTAGCTCACAGCCTCTATTTCCAAGAAGATTCCAAATCTCTATTAATCCTTCCTTTTTTTATTTTTTGCAGAGGTGTGGGGGGGTAGATTTTAGTTAAGATATTTGCATTTCTCCTCTAATGTGAAAATCACATTTCTTCTCTTATCAGGTTTGGCCAAGCTAGCTGTAGAGCAGGTACTGCTGAAGATCTAATTGAATTCCGCCAGTGCAAATCTCATATGGCATTATGCTAAGTTGGACCCACGCGCCTGTGGTATGAATGGTACACTTTTGATAACAGGCCCCAACTCTCATCCCGCCCACAAAACACTCTCTCCGAGCCAACGCGATGTGCTTTATAAATGACGTGATACATATCTCCCCTCAAACAGTCCCATATTTTGTGCAATTTTCTTTCTTAAAAAAATCCAAGGTTATTTTGACTCGGAACGCAGTTTCTTGATTTATAAACGTGTGTACATAGACGGTGTTTGCTTTACATGATTACGGAGACGCGAAATTCAACTTGAGGGGCCGACTTTGTCACAAATACACCCCGGGGAGGAAAAAAATCAAGCTAATCGCAGCAACGCATAAATGCAAGTTTCTGGAAATGAACAAGTGGAACTGGAAATGACAAAGAATTGTTTCGAATTTTCCAATGTGTTGAAAATCCTGGAAAGCCCTGGAAAACAAAGCGATATTTTGCAGAGATTGATGAAGGGTCGACTGGATCCTAGAAGATTACAGACACGTGGCGTTGTGTCATGTTTGGGGTAAGATACAAACTAGTAAAAAGCACTTTAACTGGGAACACTTTCTCTGTCGCCAGACCAACCATCTCACAAGCATAACCATTAAAATTTTATGGGCAAAGCAAAAACCAAAAGGAAAATTAATATCAGTCGAGCTACTGCACCCAAAGGGTCTCAGTGTTTCCACTGATGACAAGAGCACAACATTTTGTGTTTGTTAGCTTTCTTTAACACTGGTAATGTCTACTCGGCTCGGGCCAGCTATGACGTCGACACATTTGATTTCATCTCATTTGAACATGAACATGAACATGAACAAAAGCGAGCTTTAAATCTACACGCACACAAACTTGCCCGTGTTATCAAATACAGTCAAACCTCGGTTTGCGAACGTCTCGGTTCTCGACCAATTCGGTTTTCGACCAAATATTTCGAGTTTTTTATGCCTCGGATGATGAACAAATTTCGGTTCTGGAACAAACTGAGCGCACTTGAATGCACCATTTGACTCCTCTCGCCTTCCTTACTCGAGGAAGTGACGCTTCCTCGTGTTGCTTTCCATTGTGAGCAGACGTGTTCAGTAAACATTTTTATTTTAAAAAGAGCGTGGTTTTGGTTTTTGAACAATTTCGGTTTTCAAACAGCCTTCTGGAACGGATTATGGACGAAAACCGAGGTCTGACTGTACAGTTTTTTTTTTCCTGGTAATAAAAGTATTCTTTGGGCACGAGTCTTCGATGCAACATCAATAAGATATTAGCAGTATTAGATTATGCCAAATAGATGATCATAACTCGGGGTCGCCATGGTAACGCCATAGCCAGATTCCGCTTTCTCGTGACAGGCCACTGGGAAGCCCAACATGTGATAATCTGGATGCAGGGTGAAGATTGGCGATATAGAGAACTCGGTCTGGAAGTTGATAACAACCAAAAAAACAAAACAAAAAAAAGTCATATGGATAAACATGTTAAGGCTTTTTAATGCTGGAAAAAGATTTAATTGTACCATAGCATTTATTCATTGGTATTCGGATGACGTTCCATAATTATTATTATTTTTTAATTTTTTTGCCTTCACTCCAAACATTGTGTATCTTTGTGGATTTTTAATCATGTGAGTTTTTTCTAAAGTGACTTATATATTAACTCAACCCCTTTCCCCGGTAGTTTAAAGTCTCTCACAGTCCAGATGAAATGTTACTTGACTGTTGCCCACAATCATGTCAATTTGTTTACAACATTATACCTTTTATGTTCATTTCAATTGCTGTCTTGGAAGTCACTTTCAACTTTTGGTTTTTTTTCGTACTGAATAAACGATGTGAAGTCCAGAAAATGTGGGTCTTGGTTTTTTTGGTTGACTTTCACAACATAAGGTGGACCACAAACATTGACTGGATTTTCATCAAGCTTCGAGGTTCTCCTGTATTTAAAATTTCCTTTTCAGGATTCTCATAAAGTCAGTCTCGATTAAAGGCCGAAAGAAAGACGTTTGCATTCGTCGCTGTAAGATAACAATAGAAAGCGGTCGGTCTCACATCTCACATTCAAAGAGCAATGTGACTCAAAGCTCATCCTTTCCATTGCTTTAAAAAAAATAATAATAATTTGAAAGAATTTCTCCACTAATATGTTTTCAAAAACAATCATTTAGCATCTGGAGGTTTTCCCGTAACCCCGGCAGATTAGTTTTCTCTGCAGCTGACAGAAAGAGGAGAAAAATGTCAGAAATACGAGAAACGGCGTAACAACTGGCTTCATGCGGAACCGAATCCTTTAATGTGTTGTTTTTTAACGGCTTGCCAAAGTAGTTGAGGAAGAATGTGTGCTCGCTCTAAAATATTAATGTGTGTGGGGAAGTTCTGGGGACATTTTTTTACAGATTTTTTTACCGAATCCTTCCTTCATTTAACTTTGGTTGATTGCATCCAGTCAGAAGCCAACAATTGTGTCTGGTGGAAACAATACACCCTAAAGTGCATTTGTGTGTTAATGTCTATGTGTGTGTGTTTGTAGATAAAAGTGTATACAGCTATAGTTTTATGGCAACGACTCCGATGAGAAATTCAGTTAATTCAAGATTGTAATAGAGATGCAGAGGACATCTTTGGACATCTGCAAATGTTTTGCAGGAAGCCATGCTGCAGTCAGCCCTCATTTCCTTTTCCATGTACACTCACATGCACGCACACACACGCGCACACACAAACTCCACAAATAAAAAATGATACACATCCCTTTGCAGAAATTCCACATGCCCAAAGCGGGCACAGGGGACAAGTGGCTATTGAATATTAACCATGAAATTACAAAAGCTGCATTCTAATGAAGGTGATGAGGTCAGACGCTGGGATGGAAATCATAAATTAATACTCGTCTCATGACAAGTCACTCGCCCTTGGCTCACACCAAAACACACCTCTCCCCCTCCCCGCTTACTCCTTCGCTGGAGTCGAAAAATACACCGAGTAGAAGAAATAATCGATTCATTATTAATATCAGGTCACGGTGGCCGTTCAATGTTGCCTGATAGTGGTCACATGTGACACTTGTACGTGAAGAAAACAATGTAACCTCGGTGTGTCGCGACAGCTTTGTTGGCGGTGTTTTTTTAAGGGCCTCGACGACAGTGTCAACTATTTGGCAACCTGCTTAATACATTCTTCCCGTCTATCTTTGCCTTGCTGACATTTCCTGAAGATGACGAAGTGACTTTTGAGGCATATGAGTACATACATGCGTGCGCTGTGTGGTAACGCATGTGGTGACTGTCGTATGCGGATGGAAAACATATGTTTGACTATTGATACAATATATACCATGGTGTCTTGAGATATGAATGAATGAAAATACAGTGGTACCTCGACTTACGAACGTCTCTTCATTCGAAAGTTACGAAACGGGTCAACAGGAAACCACAGTAATGCCTCGTTTATCGCGGTTAATGGGGACCAAAACCACCCGTGATAAACGAAAATCCGCGAAGTAGCGACCAATAAACATACTGTATTAAAAAAAAAAAAAGCCCCACGTGGGCCTTCGCGCTTGAGCAGAGCGCACTAACACACACACACACACACACACACACACACACACACACACACACACACACACACACACACACGCAGGCCAGCGAGCCGGCTTGTGCACCAGACGTGTTTATGATTAGTCAATTAAGACAATTAAGGATGAAAGAGACCTGCTTTTGTTCTTATAAGCCTCCTCGCTCTCTCTTTCTTTCTCTCAGTAACACACATACACTCACCTGCGCACCACACACACGTGCCCCACGTGGACCTTGGCGCTTGAGCAGAGTGCGCACACACTAGCGCGCATAGTAAACAACACTTAGACACTGATTTTTGCAGACTTAAAAAATAAATACATAATTTTTTTATTTTTTTTATGAGTATGTTTGAAAAAATCTGCGATGCACCGAAGCCGCGATAAACGAACCGCGAAATAGCGAGGGATCACTGTATTGCCTCTGGTTACGAAAGAAATTTCAAGATACAAAAGGAAAAAATACAATATGGGCTGCTAGTCGCAGCTCCGAGTTTCCTGAACGCAACATACTTTTAGCTGCTCTGCCATTGGCTATTACCGAGCATCATCCTGGCATCCCATTGGCTAAGAGGGACCTCTCCCGAATTTGTCTATGCTGCGCCCTCATCCATGCCCCCTCGGGCCGTGAGGTGTTCTGACAGTTTTACGTAAATGTGAATCACCTAGAAAAATTGTTCACCAGTCGGGCGATCGCTCACTATCCTGTTTGCCTTGGACATTTTTGAAGGCCAAACGTCCTTGGATCAGTTCTTTACAAAAAGAGGGCAAAAAAACGATGAGGGGATAGTTAAAAGTTAAATGACAATCATTTTTATTCTTTATTCTTAGTTTTTTACATTATGCACAACTCTCATTGATTGTGCATTAATCTAATTGTACCATGTACCTATATTTGTTAGAATTACAAGTTGTTGAAAAAAATCGGCTTATTTTTACACTTGCGTGACTCATAACGATGTAAACATTTTCATTAAAACATGGCTCCTCCCATGAACATTTCCATTACTTCCTGTGGAGAAATGTGATTCTATATTCCAACACCCCCATTTGGTGTTTGACCTTAAAGGCGCCGCCATCAATGGAATAACGGCGATTCGGGGGTCACACCAATGCGGTGTCAGTAATTACGTTCATTTGACCTAAAAATGTTTGCAAATGTTGAATTGCATGCTCCGCTGTTCAGTCAGGGGAAAGCGTGCCAGACTATGAGTCAGTCCTTACAAAGAAACACTTCTTCCTCCTGCATGGGCTTCATGTCAGCCATAGGAAACAGGAGATTGTGGTTGCAAACTACAGTTTATCATGACTTTTGTATTACACATTAAATTTTGTATGCGAAACAAAGCCCTGTATTCACATCATCATTTGGCTTTGGGTTAGTTCTCATCAAGTCCAATTACATCGACTATTTTCTCAACATTGAACGCAGTGTTTCACTCACTGCAGTCAACTTTTTTTACACATTCTGCCTTCCCGATGATGCCCGACAGGCTTTTTTTTACAAGCTGAAGCGGAACTAAATCGCGGTGAGTAGACAAGCTTGGATCCATGACAAAAATGTGTGTTGACTGGATCGAGTTACTGCCGCTTGCAGAGCTACTGAGGCAACCGCAAGCCGGTGGCTTTTCATGAAAAGCGCACGCATACGCACAAGGGAACAGACACACAAGCAGCGGGCCCGAGAGTGGGCGGGGCAAACCGAATGACCATTTGTGCGTGTGTAAAGTCTTAAAGGAAAAAAAAAAAAACAAAGTATCAAATACCATCAGATGTGGGTTTGACGTAAGAAGAATGACAAAGGTTCCTACAGCTGTTCATAAGTTCTGCTCTGGTGGACAGATCTGGTGTATTTTATCTCCAGAGAAGCTCCTCCCTCCCAATACGTGATATTCTCCTTGCAAATATCCAGTCGCCGCAAGGTTGAACAACAAACCATATGTCTTCCTTACAAGACAGTGACACATTGATTCGCCGAGTGAGCTCAAAGCCGATTCTCTGACAGCATCTGTTAGATGATGAATCACTGATGAAAGATCTCGCTCGGAGACGGACGAAAGTCATTTTAATATCCATGCATAATCCGCGGCGGGGAAATCTGACATGCTGATCTAGGGTCAGTTTGGTCATTTCCCGCCAGGTGGTTCGTTATCGTTATCTCCCATTGTAGGAAATAAAAAGTGGATCTGTGGCCGCAGCGGATAGAAGTTATCTGTTTTGTATCTGTAAGGTGAAAAGAGGCTTCAGAGTCACGATGCGCGGCTGATAAACGTCACCGAAGTGGATTACGTGGGTTCCAAAAACACATAGAAAGAAATCAGTCCCACTCCATTGGCCCTTTGTGACAAACTGAAGCGGAACTTCACCCAATTCCAAAGCCAAATCGAAGGATCATTCGAATGCTTTATCCATCCCAGACGCTTTGCCAATGCCCAAAAAATCAAGGCCAGAAATCGAAAGACGTTGGGCGCTAACTCTTCCGCGACCACGACGCCGTAATGACAAACACACACGCGCCTCTTTCAGACTCGGTCGGTGCACGCGGAGCAGACACTGCCACTTAGGAGCTGACTTTCATCTGCGTGGGTGGGAGATGCCAAATGTACCGAGCCGGCGAAGCACTGCCCAAAATCTGCATGTGAACTATTCCACTCATTCGTCTCAGCTTGCGCGTTGAATATTTTTGAACAGATGACTCACACATGGACTTGTAAATTGCAAATCCACTACTTTTACTCTTGTCGTTGTTATTTATTCTAATGATGGGCAATGACAAAACTTAATTTCACGTGCATCTGAAAAGCTTGTTGCTGACTGAAAGATTTTCAGATTAACTGTTACAAACACGCAATGCAAATAAGTGACATTTTTAGTGACTTAAAAGTACAGTCAAACCTCGGTTTTCAAACGTCTCGGTTCTCGACCAATTCGGTTTTCGAACAAATATTTCAATTTTTTTATGCCTCGGATGACGAACAAATTTCGGTTCTCGAACAAACTGAGCACACTTGAATGCACCATTTGACTCCTCTCGCCTTCCTTAGAAGCGTCACTTCCTCGTGTTGCTTTCCATTGTGAGCAGACGTGTTCAGTAAACATTTTTATTTCAAAAAGAGCGTGGTTTCGGTTTTCGAACAATTTCAGTTTTCGAACAGCCTTCTGGAACGGATTATGGATGAAAACCGAGGTTTGATTGTACTATTACTGTATCGCTATACTGTTTATAAGTGGTGCCTTGAGATATTCCAGCCTAACCACCCCCTAATATAAGAAAAATTCAAAGCAAAAACAGCTCCTCTGTCTCAGTTCTTCAGTGCGGCACTAATTTTAATTGTTCTTCTAAAGAGGATAAAGAGTACTGTGAGTCCTGTTATTTTGTCTGTCTACATGTGTTGCTTCATGATTCGAACAAAGTTGCTGTTTGTGAGCCAGTCAATGGAGACTCTCATGATGTGCCAGCATTAATTTTGCAGCCAGACAAACTTTATGTTGTTGTTTTGATTAAAGGTGCAGAATCGGACAAACGAATGAAGCAGGTTATGGTTGAAAGTGAAGCGCTAAAAATGTCAAGAATTAATCACCACGGAGGTGAGAAACTGTTGGAATGGCATGAGCTCCCGCAGCTTTATGCGTCCGGCGTTCATCCAAACTCTGCTGGAGGCTTGTGAGTGACCCCAGTGACGTGGTTCTGATGAGCACGGGGGGGAGGGTCAAGGTGCCTCACCCCAGATTAAATTATTGATACCAACATCCCTGAATAAGGGATAGCAAGTCACGGCAGCCGCCGAGTTCTCGACTGGTCTTACCCTGGGACTTGCGTTTTTCTATGGTCGTTACATTACGAGCCCCTTTTAGCCGAAGTCAAACCAAGCACGTCCTTTTCTAAATACATCCTTTCTTTAGCCTTTTGTCGCATGCACCTTCAACAATCAATTGTGCTTAATACCCCCCAATACGAGTGCATTCCACCATTCTCCTTACTTTTGTATCGGATCTTGAAAAACCCCAAATTAAATCTGAACTATTAATATAAACAGAATGTGTTGACTTTGACGGGAAACATGAGACTACAGGATGACAGAACGGCAATCATCGGGGGAATCAAAGGGCACTTTAGCTCGAGATTTTGAAGAGATGTTGACTTGTGGCTAGATGCGTGCGTGTGTGTGTGTGTGTGTGTGTGTGTGTGTGTGTGTGTGTGTGTGTGTGTGTGTGTGTGTGTGTGTGAGGTGTGTGTGTGTGTGTGGTGTGTGGGGGGTCCGAGAGGCTGTTGGCAGGCCACACAAAAACAGAGCTCCTGTTTTTGAGTCAAGCTGACTCATGCCACCTTGAGCAAACAGAGCACAGACCAGAGCCTTGTCCACACACACACACACACACGTACACACACACTCACATACAGACACACACTCACACACACATAGACAATCACACACATGCACACACACACACCACACAAAGATACACACAACACACACACACATTCGCACTCGCGCACACACACACACACACACACATACAGACACACACTCACACACACATAGACAACCACACACATGCATGCACACACACACACACACACACACACACACACAACACACACACACGTACGCGCTCGCGCACACACACACACACACACACACGTTTCGTCTGCACGCCACCAGTTGAACGTTCCAGCATGACCTAAAACTGCGTGTGCAAGAAAAAATATATATAAAAATGCCTATTTTCGTGAAAGCGCCAAACAAAGCCCCATTGTTTGTCCGCTGCCAGTAAACGTGGCGCAAGGCAGTGACATATTCGGAGGGTTTGAGAAAGGGAATAAAAAACGATTTCTAGAAAGAGTGGTGGCACAGTATTTACAGTAAGGTGAAGCTCTAAAAACAGACAAAGAATCTGGGATTGGGCTGTCGGTGGCCCATTGGGAAGGCACAGGAAGGGGCTCCCTGTCCACATAAATACTTACTTCCTGTCCCATGCCTGACCGAGTGCATGTGACCATTGTGTGTATCATAAATGTGTGTGCGCGAGCGCACGCCTCAGAGGAAACACACAGCAGCGCGTTGGTCACACTTCAAATGCACATTGTCTAAGTGACCTAAATGCATGACCTGCAACTCAGCGAGGGAGCGGGAGGCCAGCATGAGTCACGCTAAAAGCCCCCGACACTATTTGGGTCCGAACGCTCTCTTATTACCATGACAACCTCAAAAGCCATTTCCTTTCGGTGCCTTTCACCCGTGTGTGGTTGCCCAGCTGCTTTAGCGTGTGGACCTCAGAGGAAAACACGGTCAAACTGCAACACATCAGAAAGGCCACATGAGAAGTCCGTCGTATGAGGGCAAATAAACCTGAAATCAAATTGAATGTTCACGTTGGTGAATGTTATAACATGCAGTGCAGTGAGCGGAACAATGTTTTTATTCACATACAGACTTGGTATTTATAGTACGTCATCAATGTTTTTTTTTTACATCAATAAAAAAAAATCTCATCCTGAAAACGTCAGCTCCAATTAAAGTCCTACTCGCGTCGCTTTGATTGAAATGAACTGTACAATTGGTCTTTTTTGTCGTTCCAAACTTTTCCCAACTCAACTTGCTATGGAATGTTTCAGCGAGATTTACCGTAAAGGTTTGCTACAGTCAAAACAAACCCGAGTGCAATTTCTCTGCGGTGCGCACGATCACGCGATCATACCACCATTCGTTTGCAAGTGGCCCGAGACCACTGGAAGTGTTGGGTCTCGCTTCATTTGGATCAACTCAGCTGTAATATGAATGCTGCACGGACTAAACGTTCAATCCAATGGAAAGCACGGGGAAACAATTAATCAGGGCTGGCCAATTAATTTTACACATGGAAAGCTGAAATGTTTTCCAAGGGCCAAGCCGACAGACTGGACTAACCTCAATTTATATTATTTATCATATGTATTGAATGTTTCCATAAATTGCAATATCTGTAGATATGGTATGTATTGTTATATAATGGAAAAGCACAAATTTTAGACAATTTAGATTTTGTTTTGTTTTTTTTTTGACGGGGGAATAGTTGCTAGAGGGGCCATAAAAGTCCAGCGACTCATAAATGATGAATTCTTGTTCTTGCTTGTCTTCTTTTTTCCTCACTTGGATACAAAAATCAGTGTGATAGTTGAGGGTGCACAAATTTCAATATATTTTTTAAGTAGAATGCATACCTGTCAACCTTGGCTAATAGCTGCCCTTGCTGATTACGATTCCCCTTACAAAGCAACAAAAAACCTTACAACGGCTTACCGCGCATGCGCACATCATGCTTTATCAATCCTACCGTACGCAGCGATGAAAAAAAATATCCAATTGAGGATTACTTTAATTGCTGGTTTGCCGTGACAATAGTAGCGATCGACGACGCATTGTCATTGGCTACCAGCAGGTAAGACGATCTGGATTTGAGCCAAAATGGTTTTTGTGAGATCGGTTCACAATTTTTTTTTTCCCGTATAAAAGTTGTAATACGCTGTACATGATTTGAAATGATAAAAAAAACGTATAAAATACGGGGAAAACGTACAAGTGGACCAGTATGAGAATGTTAGCCTTTTGGTTGACAAACACAGAACAAGTAAGATGTTTATCAAGGATTGTGTTTTGGGGTCAAAAGGCAACTTCACTATTTCAAATTTTGGACCATAAAATAATCAGTTCGCATCACCTTTATAAGTGAGTTTATAGTACAGTGAAAATAAATAAAATACAGTAAAATGAATAATCCACGAGATGAAGTATTCCCATGTGTCAAAACTGAAATATGAGGTTACGCTGGCGATTTGATTAAATTCATCTGACGTTCCCCCTGCCCCACTCCCCGCGTCTGGAACATGTGTGAAATGTATCTCGGTAAGTTTTCAACCCGATGATTGAACGGCCTCGCTCCATTACGAGGCTGATGGTGGCTCGTCTACAGGCCACAGCTGTCTTTGTGTCCTATCTGTGTCAGGGCAGGTGGGAATGAGGCGGTTTCTCCATGCTAGCATGCTCCGTGTCTCTTCGGACCATTCCGTCAGATGGAAGGGTGTCAGCAAAGATTGCTGAGGCCGACGTCCCAGAAGACAAGTGGATGATGTCCTTTCACACCGCCGCAGTCCGCGGTTAATGGCTGCCGAGCGGCCGCCGCATCGTATGTGGTGAAGCAGAATAATTGGCGTAACACGGACGGCCTTGTCTCGTCATCTCCTTTTGATTCTTGGCCAGCGCGCTCAAGTCACTGTAGCGTGGAGCTCATTTCACACTGTGGTTCTTTCGCCGCTACCCAGACTTGCTAGCTGCCAGATTGAGTTGAAAAGAACAGGATCCAATATTTTTTCCAGATGTGATGAGAAGTTGGATATCTTTGTCTATGCTGTTGGCAATGGCATCCATTCAGCTTCTGCTCAAACTTCAAACAATAGCAGCCATGGCGCCATAATTAGGATGACCACAAGGACATGTCTGATTTTAGCTCAAGAAAAAAAAGGAAAAAAAATCACCCTGCTGGGATTTTATAATTACCGGTAGCCAGGATTTCATTAAGCATGTACAGTGAAACCTCGGTTTGCAAACTTGATTCGAGACATTGATTGCAAACTGAAGCAATGAACAAGTTATGGTGATTATGTTTTTAAATGGATTACTTAAGACAACACAATGTAGAAATAAATAAGTGACAACTTTACTATCCCTGAGCAATGTTTCAGCCTTTTTGCAATGGAGAGGCTATCAAGCTAGCTCTCTCTCTAAAAACGCTAATACCAGCAGTAGCATTTTTTTTTCATTCATCCACACTTACAATCTTTTTCTCTCTTTTTCATATTTTTATAATCATCACCAAAATAAAGGTTTTGTCAAAACAGTCACTCCTTTAGTGTCTTAATTTTTGACAATAGTCTAGGTACGGATTGGTAGATTTCATCAAACAAAATTGCAATGGAGAGGCTATCAAGCTAGCTCTCTGGCTAAAAACGCTAATACCAGCAGCAGCATTTTTTTTTTTCATTCATCCACACTAACAATCTTTTTCATATTTTTATAATCATCACCAAAATAAAGGTTTTGTCAAAACAGTCACACATTTAGTGTCTTAATTTTTGACAATAGTCTAAGGGGTAGATTTCATCAAACAAAATTGTGCCGCAAAATAATCCACTAGAAACACTATCACCCGCAGTATTCAGTTTCGTTGGACCATTAACTGAAGGCTAATTTCGAGCAAAAAACACAGCAAGTCTTTCGAAGAACTTATCTACGAATACACAAAGAAATCATAAGTGATGATGATAACATCAGTCGAGTTCAATGAAAAGTTGGCCTATTTTTGAAGAATATACTGAATTCATTCCTGGCAGGCAAAGTCTACCTCAATGTTGACCTGTCCTTTTTTTCACTCCCCCCCACCTCGCCAAACGGGAATATTTTGTGAAATCGCCGCATAGGTAAAAGCCGTAGGTTATATAGCGGCAAAGCGCTGCGGATGATAACGACTCTTCACCTGTCATTGTTCTTAAGCGTGCGCAGAGGTGCGATGTCAGCGCCTTCATGCGTGAGGACATTATGCAGGCCTGTGTGGGCGCGTAGCTCAATTACACAGCTCCACTACTCATGTACTACTAACCGCAGATTGACTGGTGGGATGGATATATTTTAAAGTGTTCAGACGCATGCGTGCACTTTGCCTTTGCGCATCAAGACTTCGGTTCAACCTGTCTGCCTCTTTGTCGTGCCGCGCGAGTATTTCTCTGCGTATGTTCCCTCTGTTTGGCCGTGCAGTGGCCAGTGCTGACCCGTTAGGGAGACGAGAGGAAGCGGCGAGAGAGAGAGAGAGAGAGAGAGAGAGAGAGAGAGAGAGAGAGAGAGAGAGAGAGAGAGAGAGAGAGAGAGAGAGAGAGAGAGAGAGAATGGGTAACGCCAATTAAAAGAAAGATCACTTGCGTGTGTCTGCTGGAGTGTCTCTGCGAGACTCTCACGGTTAACCTTTCCAGCTGCTGGAGTGAACAAACGAGTGAGAGGATGGAGAGGAAAGGCGGCTGGGGAGATCAGGCGTTTCGACTTTAATGGTCCCTCAGTGTTGGCGTGAGGCGGCTTAATTTGCCTCCTTTCTTGTGGTGCTTCCAAGCTTTTGCTTCTGTCAGACCAGCATTCTGCAAGAAACTTACGCATGAATAATAGAGACCTCATCTCGGATAGTGTGTGTGTGTGTGTATGTTGCCTCAATGGGCGAAACACATATTCGACTGCTTTCTTTTGCACTTGGCTAATTTCATTTTAAACTTTACCTGTTAGAGGACACGGCGCTGACATTTCGGGGAAATGACGTCAAATCACATATGAGTATGTGTGAGTCGAGGTGCTTGTGAATCAGTGTGTGTGTGTGTGTGTGTGAGCATTACGTGCCATGCATCAGAGCAGGCTAAGGCAACACAAATTGGGCTAAATTAATGGCTATGTGCGAATGTGTGTGCATGTGATTGCGGGGGCAGGGTTGGCGACTGACAGTGTGTGGCGGCATAAATTGGGGTTAGATTAATGCAATGCAGATCTGCCTCTGTGCTCTGACCCTCATCAGGGCAGAGATGAGCTTTGTGTCTCAATTAACCTTGGCAGAACACGCATGCATACAAATACACACACATTCACGCGTGCACGTGCACGCCCCTCAAGATGCTGAATTAAACACAGTACAGTGCAAGTGAGAAGATGCAATCAAGATTCGGACGGGGATCGGGGGAAAAGTTTCCATGAGGCAAAAACTGGGTTTTCTCCGGGGACTCTAACTTCCTTCCACATTTCAAAAACATGCATATGTTAGGTCCACCGTAGATGATAAAGTGTCCTTAGGTGTGAATTGAAGTTTTTAGGTGCCCTGGGATTGGCTGCAGGATCAGAGTCTAGACTCTAGAGTGAACTTGACCACTTCTGCCCCCCCCCCCCAAGTCAACTGAGATATGCTGCAACTCACCAGGGAGTCTTTCGAAATACAAGTGTGATGTATTCACCTGTTCTCTGAAGCTGAGCCACGATTGGTCGTTCAACTGTGATGTCCTTTTCAGTCGGCAGCAATTGGCAAATTGGCCACGCCCTGAGGTGGACAAATACAGGTGGATTTTACTGCTTGACTCATATTCCATATACGAAATTCCGTATTTAGACCGTTGGGGCTGCACAGAACAGAACAGATTGCAAAGAAAACTTTAGGGTCGACATCCCCACTGTACATGAATTCATAATTCAAAACTATATTGGTCTTAGTCTTTGTATATTTTCAGCACTTATTTTCAAATATGTATCACGTCTTCAGAGACAAATCAATGATTTCGCTCTGCAGCGTATTTATCAGCTCAGCTTTGCATTGCGTCCCCGAGGGAGACAAGTGACACCATTGGCCACGGATGTTTGAACGTGTGTTCGGATTCATCTCTGCGGTGGCGTGCGGCCTGCCTGCCGACTGGCCCAGCTGTTTGGCTAATTAATACAACAAGTCTCATCGAGGTGATTAAATAATCAAGTAATTAATTCATTATATGGGGGGGAGGCCTTGCACTGCCTCTTATGATCTGTAGTACATAGCTTGTCAGTGTGATGTGTGTGTGTAGGGTGGGGTGGGGGGGGGGGGGGTACAGTGAGAGGGCAGCAGAACAGACTGCTGACACAAAGGAGACTTTGAATAAGACAGGACACTCGTGCGCATTTTATTCATCATTCCCGATTGTCTCAGAGCATAAATGGCTTCATCGACCGGATTAAACAAGGGAGCTCTCGCACCATAAAATGATCATCACTCCAAAGCCCCAAAGGTGGGCCTCTGTATTTATGTGTTTCATTATCTGAGAGGACAGATGGAATTAAAAGTGCGGCGCAAGGAAAACTTGTGGGAGTGGGTTTGAAGCCGAGAGAACGTCCAAAGAGACGAGACACATCACTCACACTGCTGAGGTTAAAGTAGGGTGAGGTTTGGTTTAGTTTTGGCCCCTTTACTGAGACAAAGCACGTTTTACACTATAAATTACAGGCTTACGATTGGGTCAGGTTGGCATTTGGCTTATCTGGTCAGGGTGGGTTGAGGTTAGGTTTACGTTCGGTCAGGAATATTGTATGAGGTTCGGTTGGATGAGAGTCAAGTTAAGGCAGGGGTCGGCAACCCAAAATGTTGAAAGAGCCATATAGGACAAAAAAAACAAAAAACAAATATGTCTTGAGCCGCAAAAAAAATAAAAGCCTTCTATAAAACTTACAATGAAGGAAACACATGCTGTATGTATGTAGGAGACTGGACTGTCACAGAATTGTTTATGTTATTCATTCCTTTGTTATGTGTTCACAAACGCCCCCATAGAATTTATTTTGTCATTTCCTCACTTCATTTTTTTGTTTTGGTGCATTATTTTCACTTTTCTTAGTGTCAGTGAAGTGATCATTAATTTCCGTTTTTATGAGGCTGTCTTTGAACGCCTCTCGAGTCGAATGAGAAGAGAGAAGGCACGGAGTCGGATGCAGACGTGTCTGTGTTTGTCGAGACTGTTAAAAGCATAAATAAAGTGTACGTTTTTAAAAAAAACAACACCACAGCTCTCCTTTTTCGGAGCTGCAACATGTATCTATATCTATTTGAGCTATATTAGCCTACTATCAAAATCTTTTTCCATTTTCAAGCATTTTTTATAAAGCTCCAGCGAGCCACTAGATGTCACTAAAGAGCCGCATGCGGCTCTGGAGCCGCGTGTTGCCGACCCCCGAGTTAAGGTTAATGTTTGAGATTAGCGTAAGCTTAATGCAGAGATGGCACTGGTCATTTCCATCGCAGGGATGAGCTGGGAAAAAATTCGGTTCAGGAATTGTCACTTGCTGAAAAATAATCGTGGGGTGGGGGGGGCATCATATGTTGAAAAATAATCTTCGATGAGAGAGATGGCTGCTAGTAGCCGTTCAGGCAAATTAACATATTTTCCCAATATCCTCGATGGCCGCCCATCCCGTGGGCGTAAATTACCTCGATAATGTGGTTGGAATGCGGCTGTGTTTAAAATGAACCAATCACATTCCAACACATGGGCGTCAGCACACACCTGCCGCCATTAGAAGTGCCTCTGATTCACCCCGCATCAAGTTCAGATGTTCTAATAGGCTTTTCCTGACAATGTTTTGCTTTTCTGATGATCTTCTGCCAACACTGACTAATTCCCTCCACATTGACTCAAGTCTCCAGTTCCACTTGAAGAAAAACAGCCATAAAGCTTGATACTGCCACCACCACGCTTCCCTGAATAGGAACCGTGTTCATTTAGTGATGAGCACTGTTGTGGTTAGACCGAACTTAACTTTGGTATCTGGCCAAAAAGTTCAACCTTGGTTTCATCGGACACATTGTTCCATGTGCATTTGGGAAATTTGGGACTGTGTATTGTGCAAAAATGTAGCCAGGCTTGGATGTTCCCTCCTACATAGCCCAGACATATGAAGTTGACAGTGGGGATTGTTAACACATGCGGGCCTACTAAACAGTCAGGACTTGATAAAAATGTTTTAGTCGGCCTCTTGTAAGCCTGGCTGGCCCGTTTTCTTGTCTCCTCATCAACATCGAGTTGTGCCATATTTTCTCCCTCCAGGCCTTGGAAATTCTTTTACGGTCTTCTGGACTGATACCTTTGATCGCTCTGAAGCTTTCAGAAGATCATTGCTTGTGCTGCAAGATGTGACAACAAAGCTGTCGTGAAAAGCCTACTAAAACACCCGAAGTCTATTTGCAGTTAATCAAAGGCACGATAAATGGTGCCAGGCGAATGCTCATTTCCATGATTGGTGAAATCCGAACACAACGACATCCTCAGTTATAAGAGGGTGTACACCCTTGTGCTGCCGTATTATCTCTGTTGGTTATTTTTGCTTTCGTATTATTAAATTATTATAAGTCAATGTTTTGTTTTGGGGGTTTTTCAGGTGGAAAAAATTTGGGAATTATTTTCCTTGTTCTCATTGGTTTTTATCACACAAAAAAAAAGGGCATTTCGACAGGGGTGTGGAGGTTTTTCATCTTCATTATACATTTTTCAGAGACAGATAGCCAGACACACACACACACACACACACACACACACACACACACACACACACACACACACGCACACAGTTACGAAAACACTCACACAGACACACACTCGTGAGCGCGCTCGCAAGAGCCGAGCCTTCCGCAGCCCTCATTTTAAACACTCCTTTAGCCATAATCATTTTCATATAATTCACTTTCATACAATTCCTTCTCCTCATCATTATCAGGCCCACTAACGTCTTAATGACTTCATAAATTTAAGCTATAAAAAGTAATGGAGAAAGACAAATGAGATAATTAGGAATAAATCTTAGTGGAAAGTCATTTATCAAAACATGGAGAGGCCCGGAATATTCCCCACCATTAGGCGCTGCTGTAATTAACACGGGCCCTCGGTTATGAAGGAAACCTGGTAGCAGCGATATTAAGATCCAAAAGCCTCACTGTTATTAAATTGACCGATGAATCTGCGACGTATAATATGATGTGGATTATTAGGATCCTTTTTAATTAAAAAGAGCGTTTAGATTTTTTTAAATATATATATATATATTTATATATATAAATTTTTAACGCTTTAATGGTGGCTTGAACTCATCTCTCTGTGGTTATGGGCCAATGAGACAGAGAGAGTTGAAGAAATTAGGAAAGTGGGGGAGAAAGTAAGTGAGTGACTGAGTGTGTGTGTGTCTGTGTGTGTGCGTGTTCTCTTTTTTGCTGAAGACTATTGTAAGTACATGAGAGGAAATGGTATTCTAATTTAGCCATCAAATGCATACAGCGAGCAGACATGATTAATTCTTATTATCGTTTAAAGTGTAAAATGTGATGTCATGCTTTGCTCTGATGAGTAAAAGTCACATTCAGCATTTAAAATGTTTCATTATTAGAAATATACTGTACTTAAAACTACACACACACACACACACACACACACACTCGCACACACACACACACACACACACACACTCTCCTTTGTCCTCCAAGAACAGTAAGCCTACACACACACAAAAGGATGTCATCAAAAAGTCCGAGATTTTCCATTTTATTTCTTGACCTTCAATCTGGTTCTGGGTTAGCAACAATGACCGCTTTTAAGACTCATCAGATCTCCATTGATGTTCATTTTCGTCCGTTCAAACTGCGACTGACTCGAGAATGAAAATAAGAAATGTGCCGTACTTCCGAGAATAAAACGCGGTCAACGTGTTTGGCCCATTCAAAATAAAGGCAAATTATCAATACTGTAAATGTATCTGCGATTGTTTTTTTTTTAAAGTGGTACAACTACATAAATGGTGACCTTTGTCATAGATGCACTAACTCATGTTGAAGCCCTGCACCCGCTTCGAAGGAGAAGAAGACTTGGCTTCACCAGAGGTTGTCTAAGATGTTTTTGAGGAGCAACTTATGCAAATTATCTTCATATAAATGACACACCAACCTCCATTCGCTGACCAATTAATGACCTTTGGGGCCATCATGTGACGCATCAGCTGCACTAATTTATACTTGACAGCTCCCCTGGTGCGTGGCGTATGTATGTGTGCATATGTGTGTGCGTGTGAAGTCCTCTTGCAATAGTTGAGCTCATTACCATGGAAACCCAGTTTGGAAAATGTGTGGGCGTTTGTCACCGGGGCCTCGTCACAACATGCTAGTGGTTCCTAATCACTCTCTATATTTTTGTTTTGGGGGTTTACTGTAATGCCCGCGTTTTTGTCCACGAGTGCACTTTGGTCTGCACAAGCTTTTAGAACACGACTGTCATTCTCAGTGCAGTGTGCACGTGCGTGTGTGTTTTCAGACTCCTTCACCACTAGCTCTTGTTAGAGCATTAATTGAAAAAGAGTAATTAATCACGCGAGGGAGCAATACTGGACTGTACGCCCCGAGAGAGAGCAGCACAGGAGTGGACCAAGAATTTAGTGTGACCCAATACTGCCCCCTGTTGACACTTTGTCAAGCCTCCGCGCCTCTGTAGGAATGCAGTCATCATTCAGCAGCACCGACACTGCAACTCAAAACTCGGGCTTCTATATATATTTCCGTACTCTTTCATTTTTCAAAAGATTTATACGCCGTAAATTCTACAAATGTAATACATACGTTATGATAAGGTTGCACGTGCGCTGAATTTCATTTTAGTTTGCGCTCTGTCCCGTTGTTCAGATTGAGCAAAATGAAAGTGTCATCTTATGTTATATTATTAATTGGCATTTTATGTTTGAGTATCATATTATTTCATGTTAGGATTACCTAAATTGCATTCTGTTGTTTAATAATTGTTTAGGCATGTTTTTATGTTGATAGCTTCTGATTGGCTGTTGAAGTAAAGGAAGCAGGAAGTGATTTTCGTTGCTGAGTGTGTTCACGATCGTGTTGCGTTCCAGACGTTTTTTCAATAAAGTTGCGTTCAAACAGAATTCATCTCTCCGTTTGCCGTTTCGTAACGTAGAGCAATCCATTCAAAAACTACGAACCCCTCAATTTACGAAAGTAATTAACGTAGCATTTCCGTAACTGCATATCTGACATATTAATACAAATACATATTAATACAAAAAAAACAATTTTGATTATAGATGAAAAGTAGGGTTCGGTTCCGAGTCAGAGTGTAAATCGAATATGCCCTGTTGAGTGGCGAGCAACCAATTCAGCGTGTAGTCTGCCTAGTCACCTTGGGAGAGGTTCCACATCCCTTGAATCTGGAAAGTATATGCGCTAAAGAAAATGGGGGAGGAGATAAACACAGAAAATTATAAACTGCAGATAATCACTGCATGGTCAACATTTTGTTTTCATGAAGGATGCACATAAACTTTTCCCCAAAAATTTTTATGCCGCTGATTCTGAATCTTGCCTTGTTTTTGTTTAGCACATCAGGTTGTCATCATATTTATTCAATATACTGAGTATATTTTACAAATATATTTGACAATATTCCTGAATAAAGGGTTCAATTCAGCAACAGGTGGATTTTTTCCCTAAAATGTCATTATAATTGATGACAAAATCTGTCCTGCGCAAGATTTGGTGGGTCAAATTCAAAAACAAAAAAATGAAGATTTCTCAAAAACCTGAGCAAAA
The DNA here is from genome assembly GCA_018466805.1 of Hippocampus abdominalis. Taxonomy (NCBI): domain Eukaryota; kingdom Metazoa; phylum Chordata; class Actinopteri; order Syngnathiformes; family Syngnathidae; genus Hippocampus; species Hippocampus abdominalis. The sequence goes on from CM031707.1 coordinate 13,016,661, forward strand.
AAAGTAAACATTTCTAAGTCCGAGTCAAGACTACATTGAGGGACTTGAAGCCATCTCTGATGAAAATTTGCAATTGGAATCAATTCAAATCTGTTTGTATTTATGGCTTTTGTACTTTTAACACTAAGATAGGCAGCAATAATTCATCATATTTGTATTAGGCTTACACTAGATCATGATTGATTCATCATGATAACACTTCTGTTATTTTTCCTAGCCAATTCAGACAATACATATATATATGACCCTATCACAAATCTGTGTGATTTGTGGTCAATTACTTTAGTTACCACATTCAGTTCCTTGTCCAACTTTTATGATTCCAAAATAAGAAGCTGAGAAAGTAATTCAAAATTATTCCAGAGGTGAAGAACCAGAATAAAACCTGAAAAGGTAGGGGGGGGGGGCCTCGCTCCGCTCCCATAATGCCCGCTGGGGCGAAAAGGACATTGTAGATAGGCGCTGGGCCCACTCTATTATTCTAATCCGTGGTTGTGTCTGGTTGACCTTTGCAGGGATGATTGTTTCTCATTTAGAAGTGTAAGGTGTGATCTTCCCACCCGTTTGATCCTGCTCACCTGACCTTTGTAAATTGCCTGTTAAGCATATCGCGGCTTGACCCTCGTGTCTCACACGTTGCCTATTAATACACAGTGGCCTCAGGAAGTATTTAGACACTTGGAGACGCTTCATAGACACCGCCCACATTCAGGCACAAGTTTCACATGTTTGCCGGTGGGATTCAAATTACAGAGAGAAATGTGTTTATTGATGGAACGTCCCATCCCTCCATTACCCGAACCTCTTTATATCCCTCACGAGGGTCGCGGTCGTGTTGGAGGCTATCCCAGCTGACTTCAGCGGGCGGGGTACACCCTGAACTTGTTACCAGCCAATTGCAGGGCACATGTAGACAAACCGCAAGCATTCACACTCCACATCACACCTCAGGGCAACTTGGAGCCATCAATTAACCTACCGTGCATGCTTACATCATATACTGAAGTGTATTTGTAATATTTTGCTTACCTTATACACATAACATTTCAAAAAGATTGTTGACACGTGCAAACGTTATTATCATTGTGAGGCGTTTTATTAAAAAATGAATATTAAACGTCATTGAATGGTGGCCAAAGTGTGAGCGGCACAGCATTTGGTTACAGATTGATGCCCGTCCATAATCTTGCCTTCATAAAGAAAAATGGGGGAGAAAGCAATGGCAAAAAAGGCATGTGTAATTGTCCATTGTGCCCGGCACCTTTGGGCTTGCTTTTAATGAGGGCCAGAGCTGAATGCAGCGAGGTGATTTTTCCATCAGGTTGACGAGAAGAGAATTAAACGCCCACAGCTTGCGTCTGCAGCACCATTACACAAAGAAGGTCGAAATTCATTTGACCTGGCCACCATTCTAATTAACAAGTCAATGCCACATAGGAAGAGGTAGGTAGCAATGGTGTGGATTCATCTTCGTGGAAAAATATCAAAAAGATTGGTCATATTTCTCTTTAATCACAGAGTGTGGTGACGCTATGATTTTTGTGCAATTTTCAGCTCCTCTTCTTTCCCATTTCAGGCTTCACAGTCTTTTGTGTTTGTGCCTTCCCTCTCCCAGAACTTCTCCTGGCCCGTGCGGCCCACCGCCACGTCCTGTGGCTCTCTAAAGCTCCGGGTTTACTCGGGACATTTCCCCCGGATTAAAAAGATGATTTCATTAGCCTCCTCCGGTGTCAGGTTTCATCCCGGGGATTAAATTCTGCAGATTAGAAACCGAGGCTATTCTCCAGCATCTCATTAATATCTAATGGCGCAGGAGATGTAATTTGGAAAGCCTGGCTTTCTGATTACTAAGCAAATGTATGCTTTGCCATTTAAGAGCATCAGTTGGGCTGAGAGCCGTGCGTCTGCCCAAGGTTCGCCCGCCCCCCCCACCTCCCCATCCCCACACAGGCCTACTATTAGCAAAGAACATGCTCCAAATTTGCAGCCTTCCAGCCAGTCATTGCCTCTAAAAGAGATTAAAATGTTATAAACTCCTCACAAAGTTTCTGGAAAAAGAGGTCGTTATTGTTAAAGTCACTGTGGACATGCGTCATTAGTGTTCCTTGGGTGTGTGAGTACATCACAACAGCAACAACAAAACCAACAGCGGAACAAGGAGCTAATTCTGCGTTATCTAGTTTCATGATCTTTCTCCCGCAATGTGTCAATTTAACGCACTACTGGCACGTATTCGCATCCAGATAATTGATAACGTACATTTTTGATCGGGGGCATTTGTGCTCTGCTACAAAATAAGCACAGGAATTATAATAATACTTTATTTGTTTATTTATTATTTATTTTTATCGTTGGAGCCTGGTGCCAAATGCCTTTCGCTCTGCTGTAAAATACGAACCTCTGTTGTATTTTTATTGGAAGAACATCAACACCCGTCTCCCATCTTCCAGAGTTTATGCTCCCATATTCAGACGAGTTACCCGTATGAGCTCACCGTGCGACTAAACGTCTTAATAACATTGTTCATGTTTTAAATTAACGGAGAATAAATACATGAACCTCGACTGAAGATGAATTTCTTCAGCTTAGCCTGCCCCCAAATGTGTCTCACGTGACAACTTGGTCAGATGGAGTGAGCAAAACTGTGGCTAATGCTAATGCTATTACATTAGATTACATTGAATCTTCACACACCGAAAAAAAAATCTTTTTTTTTCACCAGAAAAAAAAACACACACACACACACACACACACACACACACACACACACACACACACACACACACACACACACACACACACACACACACACACAAACTCTGATTAGATGCCAAATTCTGATTAGATGATTATTTGATAGTGTCATTTCAGGGTGAAAAATGAATTATCTTTTTAACTAAGGATGTGGCAAAATTTTGGCAGGTGTCGCTAGGGCGGGGGTTGGCAACACACGGCTCCAGAGCCGCATGCGGCTCTTTAGCGGCATCTAGTGGCTCCCTGGAGCTTTATAAAAAATGTTTGAAAATGGAAAAAGACTGATAGTAGGCTAATATAGCTCAAAGAGATAGAGATACATGTTGCAGCTCCGAAAAAGGAGAGCTGTGGTGTTGGTTTTTTAAAACGTTCACTTTATTTATGCTTTTAACAGTCTCGACAAACACAGACACGTCTGTGTCCGACTCCGTGCCTTCTCTCTTCTCGTTTGACTCAAGAGGCGTTCAAAGACAGTGTCAGAAAAACGGAAATTCATGATCACTTCACTGACACTAAGAAAAGCGAAAATAATGCACCAAAACAAAAAATTAAGCAAGGAAATTACAAAATAAATTCTATGGGGGCGTTTGTGAACACACAACAAAGGAATGAATAACAAACAATTCTGAGACAGTAGAGTCTCCTACATACCTGTAGCATGTGTTTCCTTCATTGTAAGTTTTATAGAAGGCTTTTATTTTTTTGCGGCTCCAGACATATTTATTTTATTTATTATTTTTGTCCGATATGGCTCTTTCAACATTTTGGGTTGCTGACCCCTGCTCGGGCATAAAAATATTTTTGACGTAAACTCACGCATATGCTGACAAAAAAACATTTTGCACAGGTCGAGCAATGAAGGATATTTGACTTTAGGGGTTCTATCGTGTATCTAAACTTTGCATGAAACATGTCCATAAAACAGCTTCGCACATGTTACAAATGGCAACCTGATGGGACCTATTTGGGTGCAAATGTACCCTAAACGCCCATGCAAAGGTTTCTAGTGGCATCCGGTCTGACCTGACCTCCGGGGAATCACAACTAGAGCGACACCCTTCCTTCTCCCATCACCAGGATAACACAAGAGGACCTCGTCACATCAGACCCGTCCTGGTCCGGGCCGGTCCCCACAGAGGAGCACTCGGAGCGTTGGTGCGCCTCCTGTCAGTCACAATGCCCCTCAGCTGCCTCCTTCCCTGATGGGAGTGTGGACAATGGAGAACAAGGTGGGCGCAAGGGGAGGCCGCTGACTTAATGAGACAATTTCTCAGATAACAAGATTGGTAGATATGCTAATATTTCTACCTTAAGGAGATAATTATGATGTCGAAGATAGAATATTTTATCTTAAAGCGACAGTGCGTTGGTCCCAAACTCATGCAGATTTTTTTCCCCCACCATTTTGCACACTATGATTGGAGGAGCGGATGATGTTTGAGGCAGAGTGATGCTCAGTTTTGGAGCTGTGGGACAGTGGCAAAACAATGCCAGCAGAGCCTGAATGCTTTCAGTGTGTTTTTTTTGGGGGGGGGGGGGCTGAGGCTTTGATCGTGCACAGCATTTGACACAAGCAGGAGAGGCAGGGGACTTTCAGCCTTCATAAATATTTATCTCATTACTGCGGGCCAAAAATCACAGAAGAAAGGATGAGGAGATTTCAAGTGATCTTTATTGTTAATTGACCCAAAAGTATACCCGTCATACAGTGATTAAAAAAAAAAAGAACAACAAAAACATTGTCCCCGCTCTCTTGTGTCTTGCAAACTTGGTCTTTCCTCCTCAGGCTCTTGTAATAATAGTTCAGAATAATTTTGTTTTGATGTTTTAACTTTATCGACAAAACTGCAGTTCCTCAAATGCAACACACACTGATAAAAGTGTGTTATTGAGGAATAAGCCTGGTGATTGTGGCCCCTGCTCAACAGCCGGGGGGGGCCAACTGGGGGGACACCGAGGGTTGCTGCATCTGTTGTCACATTCTTCACTGATTGCTCTCTCTCTCTCTCTCCCGCCCTCCCTCCCTCTCCCTCCCTCTCTACGTTTTACCACTTTAATTAAGCCAGAGTGAGCTCAATCATGTAATTAAGAGCTCAGCTGGACCAGAAAACAAGTAAGCCATTAGCGACGACCAACCCAGAATATCCAGAGCAGCTGCTTAGCATGCGCACATACATACATATACGCACGCAGGCAGGCACACTTGTCACCTAAATGGAGAATTCTTTGTATACATAAATCGTAACTTTCAACTGCTGCCATTTAAGAAGAAAACTGTGTGGGGGGGGGATGTTCTCTCACACTTGTGTTTTTGGGATAGATTTCAATGTCAGTGTCACTGACAGGAGTCACTTGATGTTTTTATTTCTAAAAAGTCATAAAGACACAGTGGGACTTTTGGGTGTATTTATTCATTTTTTGTACAGATTCTCAATTTACAAATCTCTTCATCAAATCTGTTTTTCTGTGTGCGCTTGCTATTTGGTGTGAGACCCGAGTTCAGACATTAACAGCGGAACAGTCAAAGCTACTACAGTCAAGTAGAAAAACTGAAGTCAGTCGAGTTTTTTATGCCTCGGATGACAAGCAAATTTCGGTTCTCGAACAAACTGAGTGCACTTGAATGCACCATTTGACTTCTCTCGCCGTCATTACACGAGGAAGCGTCACTTCCTCGTGTTGCTTTCCATTGTGAGCAGGCGTGTTCAGTAAACATTTTTATTTTAAAAAGACCGTGGTTTCGGTTTTCGAACAATTTCGGTTTTCGAACAGCCTTCTGGAACGGATTATGGACGAAAACCGAGGTTTGACTGTACAGTATTTGGAAAATAACCAAAAGCCATCAACATGCTTGACATCAACATGCTTGACATCAAATCTTACGAGGCTGCAGCTCAGTGCGCATCTAAATTCCACAAGTGGAAAAGAAGAAAATGCACATGCTCAAATACAAAGCCTACCAGTTTTCTCAAATTTTGAAAATGTGAGCGACCTACTTGACAAGTGTGGGGGGGGGGACTGCAAATGTGTGCCAAGTGCTGTTTTAGTGTGTGTACTCGGGGTGACTAAATAATGTTGTCAAACACTGAAAAATGTTTTTAGCGAATTAATTCTACATTAAAATGTGATGGGAATCTTTTCGGGAGGCTTTAGAACAACTTGGGAGTCGACAAGCCACACGTTTGTTCATCTTTGAAGGTTCAACTGCATCTGTAAAGATGCTTGCATCCCAATAACTGCATGCGCGCACTTTATCAGAGGCAACAGCTGGCGAGTGGCACAATCTGCCTAACATCCCCTCTTCAAATCCAGTTGATTTAGTTAGAGCCCATTCAGAGCCCCTCGTGTAAGCTATCATGTTGCACTCGCGTGTGAACAACTATTTCATATTCACAGAAGGCCTGTCTGGGGGAGTTGTCAATTGCACTCTGGCTGCACGCCGCATTACAATGCAAACAAGGTTAGTTTTTTCAAACGACTCATTTGAATACGCTCAACAAGGAAGCCTATCAGGTGGTGCTGCTTCAATGGACTTTGTATTGCTTCCAGGAGAGGTGAGGGGACGGGGAGATGTGGGGAGGCGGGGGGCGGCTCGACGCGATACTGGGGGGTGATAGCGGCGGAGGAATGGCAGTTCATTTGAATATGGCACCCCGAGCCACAATGATTATTATCATCACCAAATCAGGCAGATAAATGAGAAGAGGGGCTCCAAAAATAGCGCTGAGAGCCTTTTGTGCATAGCAGGTAGGCCCGCTGGGGAGGGGGAGGAGGTGGGGAATAGAGGGGTGGGGGGCACTAGCTCATTATCCAGGGCTGGGCAGAGGGAATGGAGGGATCGAAAAAGAAATTGCATTAATGTGACCACTGACACACTTGTCATAAGCACACATGCGCACACACACACACACACACACACACACACACACACACACACACACACTCTCTATATGTCTCCTATATGGCCCGTTAATTTGACTAGCAGCAGGAGGTAATTTAGCCGCACTGCTGTCACCTGCAATGAGGCCACAGATAGAGGCGGCAATGGTGAGAACAGATTGAAACTAGTGAGGCTTGAGACCTTACCCACCATTCTAACCCTGCACACCTCCGTCTTGTCACGTCGCTCCTTCCATGATTTGCTCACCAAACGCCGTACAGTGAAGGCTCCTTTTTCTCGCTTTCTCAGCTGCCACACGTCCCGCGTCCATCTCGTGTGTTTCTACTCGTGTCGCCGTCTTTGTCCCTTTGGTCTGAAGTGTGCTGCTGCCCCTTCCGCTGCGAGTGGTGGTGAGTCATCCCCCCCCCCCCCCCCCACTTATTTGATTCACGCAGCTGCAGGCTCTCATCTCCCCAGAGAAATTACCAGTCATTTAAATCGGACCTATTTCTCTAATTCATTACACAACTGCTGTCCTGACACGCACACACGTAGCTACCTGCCATAGTCACCTCCGTCTTTGGTGTCAAACGCCACTTAACATCGCTGTCATTCACAGCGAGTCAGAGGAGAGCTAAAGGAGAGAATGAGAGGGCCAAATGGAAGCTATTTAGCTTCCAACTAATCCCTCATCACTTTACCACACGAACTACTGGTTCTCCACTGCGTCTGTGGACCTCCCCGCTTCAGTTTGGGTCTGCTCTCAAGCTCCGGAATAAAATTCTTTCTTGAAATGTCCCTTTTACTCAAATTACCTTCAATTGTGCTATGATTTCTCAATTTTGATCTACAATGACTTAAGGCACAGGTGTGAAAATCAAGGCCCGGGGGGCCAGATCTGGCCCAGCACATCATTTTATGTGGCCCGTGAAAGCAAATCAAACATGTCACCTTCCATGATGCTTGATAAAATCTTCACCAAAAATGTACAATTCTTATATGTAATAAATAAGAGACATATGGTAAGCATGTTCTTGTGACCAAAACCATCAATACAGTAACTCAAAAAATAGTTGAATAAACCGTTATTATTAACTTTTTTATATGGTTTCTAAAATGTGGCCCACGACAAAAATGAGTTTGACACCCCTGACATAAGGTATGGGAAATAATCAACGTGCAACATTTTCTCTCAATCTCTGAAAGTGTATACATCTTCAAATGATCACTTCCACAACATTCCTAGGAAATCACGATATGCCATTCATCACCGGTGAGCCATCTTTCGAACAGCCCTAGAGTTTACTCATATGCTGCCTGTCGGTGACACGGTCAACTTATTTCTTTGGCGTGTAAATGATTATATGCATGCAGGCAAACAGTACCTACAGGACAAAAGAAAATCAAGAACAAAGAGAGACAGCAGATCAGATGAGATCGGGTGCTGTCCAAGTAGCGGTTACGGCCGTGAGCCCCACTTGCCGTTCACCCAGCACAGTACGCCGTCTACCAACCCATTCATTGTATGCTTTGGTCAGGTCAGGCCAATCTTTCCCAATTTTGTTCGACTACCATTAGAGTACACCATTTTACAGAACAAACAAAATATTTTTTTTTTTTTGTTCGCTACTCTTCAAAAAACTAAAGACAAAAATCCACCCCTTCCACTTCCTTATTTAAAGATTCCTTAAGAGCAACCCAAGGTACAGCATTGACAGCAGGCTCTAGTGATTAAGTGCTTTCATTGGTTAATTAGCCCCCACAGCGAGGCAAACAACCGCCGTGACTCACCGAGTGATCAAAGACGCAGCCTGTCAAGAGGCTCCAACTCTTGCGGTACCTGTGGGACACTCACACACACCGAGTTGTACCTGTGGGACGGTTTCTCTGCCACACACAGACGCACAGAGTCATGTCTTCTTACCTGTGGGAGATTCCCCCGTGCCTCTTCCTGAGGTGGAATGCGGTGCAGTCACACTCAGGGTGACACACTTAAGACGTGATGTTAGGAACTTTACACATCTACATCCGCACAGAACCTGCGAAGGAAAGGGGACAACAGAAACAGAATCAAAGAGTTTCTCGATTGGGAAACCGTGGCCTGTATAAAACAACTTAATAGACATATCAACAAAAGCAGACTGGGTTAAATAGTAAGCTTGAAAAAAAAAAAGGTGAAACATGTTTTATGTAGGAAGAGAAAGACCATCTAGGCCAAGATAATATATGCATCCTCTAGGGGCAGTATTGCGCAGCATCAGCATGTGTTTGTCTGATTCTATTTGGATCCCACTCAGTGTTCTCATCACAAGATGGACGGCACAGTGACGAGAGTGGCACAGCGCAAACTTGTCCATATTTGCTGGTTGCCAAGTGACTGCACAGAAATTAGCCTTTTCCCGCAGGTTTGGACTCAAGGTAGGCTGCAGCTTGGTAAAGATGGATTTGTCAGTACTGTTAAGAATCAGGACGAGATGAACAGCAGCTAAATAGAATCTAAAAATAGGGAATGAGTCCAATCCGATTGGCCAGCAAGATCTCGGGGAGTTTAAGCTTATTTATGAGAATGTTCCTTTCAATGCTGTTTTCACTGTCGAAACCTAACCTACCGGAACTTTTGATTGGTCAGTTTGTCACTCACTTCCTATCCAGACATTGGTTAGTACGACGAAGTGCCCGCCAATCATTCTGAATAGGGATCCACCCCTGCCGCGAATAGAAACACTCTCCACCTAAAAAGATTTGTCATTGCAAATAGCGGCCACAAGATGGCGGCACCTGGCCATGCTGTTTCTTTCAGAACAGAGCTCCTCCCTTCAGTTCAACATAGTTCCTTGGCACCAAGATGCTTTCAAAAGAAAGGGGAAAAAAAGATTACACATCCAAAATGACAACGATGTTAATAGCAGCTATTTTTAAGCTCTGGATTTAATGTTTGTAGAACATTGTGACGGTAAATTGTTCATTTGGAGACAAAGATGCTCTTGAGAGTGTCAAACTGATTCATTCACTGGAACATTGCGTCTTATTTCTGATGGAAAAAAAAGAAATTGAATCATCTGCATCTATATACATTATTTAAGTAGACTAAACATCAACTTTCAAAAAATGCAGCAAAATCGTGCTGATTCAATTGCTTGCAGCCTCTTGTCAAAATAAAATGTGGGTAAATTCAACACACCCTTTTTTTCCCTCAGTGTTGGCCAATTCCAGACACTTAAAGTTACAGTCATGGTCCAGAATACACTTCGGGATCAATAATGCTAACCTTGCAGCATCCACAGCACGAAGAATGTCAACTTTGGTTAAAAAAAAAAAAAAAGACCAAAAAAACGAACAACTGCATTTGACAGCAGCAAAAAAGTCAAAATGGCCCAAAAAACATCATTTCTAGGGCTGGTTGTGTGGGTATATTGTGTTTTAGCAATAATTAAGGACACGTTAACCCACTTTGTGTAACATGCCGGTGGTTACATCAATGTCACTTGTGACAAATTAATGGTTTCAAACTTAAAATTTGAAGCCCGGTGATGGACACCACAAAGCGAAGGTGCACCGCCACGTGAGCACCCGTGGCTGGCCTGCAGCACTAAAGAGCAGTAATGGTTCTAATTCCAATAAAGAGAAAATCCAAGGTCACACTGTGAACTTCCTCGCCATCAGAAGACCACAAAGACTGCCTGGGAGAGTGCATAATATCCTCACAGCTATTTTTACCCTCAAATTAAAATCTATGACATGTTGAAATGACTGCAGTGAGTAAGAGGGGTATTCAAAGCAGACACTAATGGCGCTTATTAATGGCATGAATGAAGTCTTGACAGGTCGTGTGTCATTCTGCAGGCAATGCTCCACTGGCATAATGGCTAATGTAAGTGAGGATAATTATATATATTATACCCTGTCTTGTGGTATTTTGGCAGGAGTATGAGGAGCCGGGCAGTTAGCGAGGAAGAGTGAAAAGTACTTGCTCTTTTTCAAGAGATGCGCCGTGTGTTTGTGGGTGCGCTCCATCTTCTTTGCTGCTCCAGCCACCGTAATGGAATGATTGGGAGACAAGAGCCCCAAAATGTGGCCTAACGTTATTGCTTGCGTTTACCATACATCAATGAAAGGTGCTCATGTGGACAGACGACACTGTTCAACGCGACAGTCACAATCATATTGCGCTGGTGTGGAGGAGATAAGATAAGATAAGAAAACCTTTATTTGTCTCGCAATGGAGAAATTCCCAATTTATAGCAGCAAAATGATTAAGACCTTGAATGGTGGATTGTGTACTCAAAATCAGGGGTCCCCAACCTTTTATGCCCCACGGACCGGTTCATGTCAGACAATATTTTCAGGGACCGGCATTTTAGGTGTGGCGGAAATAACACAACAAAATAATATTGTGTGAGCTGCATGAAAACTGTGGTGTTTTCGAAATAGAATAATAAACACAAGGAGCGTCTAATCTGTCCGCAACACTCTGATCGCGATGGTAATGTTTAATGCCTTCAAAATACGATACAACACAAATTCAAAGTGCATGGAAATGACGACTCACCACAGCCCCGAGCTTGATTTTCTGCAACCAGACGGTCCCATCTCCTGGTAATAGGAGACAATGACACCTCAAGTGTGTGGTTTATGTCCAGTCTACTTCGTAATTTTGTTTTAGTCGCCGTTGCTGCACAAAACCCCCGCCTCACACAGGTAGGATGTCGGAAATAGCAACAGTGCTATTGTGGCGATCTCAGAGTATTCAGCCATAACTTTAATCCAGTTGTCTCCAACGTACTTTGAAGGCCGCCGTCATTTGCGATCTCCAGCCGTTTTTTTACTCATTTTGCGAGCTCTGGCGTTTTGTTTTTAGCGTAATCGGTCACGTGACGGAGAAGCGTGGTTTGACGTGTGTCAAGCGTGACACAGACGGATGTAACGGAGAATCCGGTAATTTTTCAAAATAAAACATCTTTCGTATTCCGAAATAAATAAAACGGAATTAAGGCAAGTTCTTTCTGTGGGGCCCGGTACCAAATACCCTGCGGACCGATACCGGTCCGCAGACCGGCGGTTGAGGCCCCCTGCTCTAAATTGTCCATAGGTGAGAATGTGACTAACGGTGTTGAAAATGGATGGATTAAAAAAAAAAAAAAAAAAAGTATGTTGCATTAAAACTACTCCAACAAGTACAACAAACGCAAAAAGTTACTTCAGTAAATGTTAAGCTGTAAATATACGTAACTCGTTACTAGCCACCTCTGATGGTTGGGGGTAATGATGGGGTCACGGTGTCGATGCTGGTAATGGTGGCCGTAGTGCTGGTTGTAGAGTAGGCACGCCTGGGTGGGTCTTGGAGAACGTTTCCTGTCTCCGGGGTTGGCAGCAGAGAGGCGACTAATTGGAGGCCCGGTGGTAAAATATGTTCATTACGCCTGCGCCTTCAAATACCTTCCCTCATTTATCTGCGTATTTACCCACTTACCCCGAAAGCCAACACAGGACCTGGGAGCAGGTTCGGCACCGAATAAGAGTAAGAATGAGAGCCATGTGCGAAGGGAGGGAGGGTTAACCGTATGCTCTGTGGGAATTAACAAAGCACTGAGTAATTAAATCTAAATTGACATTCAGGTAATTAGCCCCTTGATTAGGAGCAATAACGCAATTAGCCAACTAGTCTTTGCTAATTGTTAATTAGTATAAGCAAAGTTATTGTGCGAGTGCAAGAGGGAGGCATGTAAAAGAACAAATGTTAATCTGTCTCTCTTTCAACAGCCTTTCTGGCTATTGAGCTAGCAGGCAGGCGGCTCCATTGTCTTTGTCTCCATTCACAGGCAGGCGCCGGCTAATTAGCTGAAAGTCTTATCCGGGATGTGATCAGAGAGCAAGCTGGCACATCTCCACTTCGACCCGCTTGCCTCTCCGAGCGCCTGCGCCCGGGCGATGTATCACACGCAGGCTATTTGTTCCGAATGAAGATGTGATGTGGATGAAGTACAATCCGAAAGGCAAGCGGAGGGAGCCACTGTGCTGCGGGATCAATCTGAAGGAGATGTAACTCATCTAAAAGGTTTTTGAGTTGGCGAGAATAGATGAACACAGCGACTCATTAAAAGGACGCAAGGAAGTAGATGGAGGAATATTATAGACGCTGCAGGAAGTGAGATTTATTTTGGCCACAAGTGAGAAATGGACATCGGTGTGTGTGTGTGTGGGTGTGTATACATACACATACTGTAAATTACTGCTCCTTTTCTTTAGTCAGCAAAGTAATTTTTACCAGATAAACGGCTCCTCCGGTTGACTCCAGGCAAGTATTGTCTTTGATATTGCTCCCATTGCCATTCAGCACCTGTATAAGAACTAAACATAAAATTAGTAATATGAACCTAAAACATCCATCCATTTTCCGAACCGCTTTATCCTCACTAGGGTCGCGGGGGGTGCCGGAGCCTATCCCAGCTGTCTTCGGGCAGTAGGCGGGGGACATCCTGAATTGGTTGCCAGCCAATCGCAGGGCACACAGAGACGAACAACCATCCACGCTCACACTCATACCTAGGGACAATTTTGAGTGTTCAATCAGCCTGCCATGCATGTTTTTTGGAATGTGGGAGGAAACCGGAGCACCCGAAGAAAACCCACGCAGGCCCGGGGAGAACATGCAAACTCCACACAGGGAGGCCGGAGCTGGATTTGAACCCGGTACCTCAGCACTGTGAAGCCGACGTGCTAACCACTGGACTACCGGGCCGCCTGAACCTAAAACAATCCTAACAAAAAAATGTATGGGTTTGAGCCAACTAAGGGGCAAAACCCACTTGTCACATTAAAAAAAAAAAAAAAAAGCATCTGCTGAAGATACGTTTGCTCGACTGGGAGTGAGTGTGTACATTCCAACTCTCAATTTCTTCCTTAATGAAATTTTTTGATAGAACATCAGAATTACCAAATGTGATGGTGTGTGTGTGTGTGTGTGTGTGTGTGTGTGTGTGTGTGTGTGTGTGTGTGCGCGGAGGTGTTTAGGCCTGTCTTGCAGTGTCCCACCCAGCGTGCCTCTAATTGGATCCTAATTACCAGGCTAGCCTCCATCTGAGGAATGATGGATTCATAGCACGCAGAATTCCATTAATCATTCCTTTTTCTCAGTCCACTCGGAGGAGAGGGCAAATTCATTTCTTTGGTGTGCCAAGCAGGCTGGCATCATGAATATTCATGAACGAAAATTTGGGGTCAGACCTAATAAGGGGGAGGTGATTTGTTCTGTTAATGCTTGGGGCTTGTTTAAGAGTTTAACCTATAGAATAGTCGCATCCATGCAAAAAAAAAAAAAAAAAAGGCGCTGTTAGGATCCGGATGTACAAGTCACAGGTTATTCATCCGTCCGTTTTCCAATCCGCTTATGCTCGGGAGGGTCGCAGGTGTGCTGGAGCTGTCTTCGTGTAGTAGGGCGGGGGACACCCTCAACTGGCTACGCGCCAATCACAGGGCACACATAAGCAAACAACCATCCATCCATCCGTCCATTCATCCATCCATCTTCCAAGCCGCTTTATCCTCCCCCGGGTCGCGGGGGGGTCTTCGGGCAGTAAGCGGGGGACACCCTGAGCTGATTGCCAGCCAATCGCATAGCCAAACAACCGCGTTCACATTCGCACCTAACGACAATTTAGAGTGTTCAATCAGTCTGCCGTGCATGTTTTTGGAATGTGGGAGAAAACCAGAGTACCCGGAGAAACTCCACACAGGAAGGCCGGAGCCGGGATCGAACCAACGACCTCTGCACTGTAAGATCGACGCTAACCACTTGACCACCGAGCCGTCTGCGAACAACCATTCGCACTCATAATCACACCAAGGGACAATTTTGAGTGGTTTTGAGTCATAGGTTCTAAAATAAATAAATAAATACATACATAGATAAATAGATTAATGCATAAATAAATACATATGTATGTACTTACATACATGATGAATGTCAGCAATTTGCATAGACCAGAGTACATTTTTGGATGCCTTATGATTTAAAATAAAAATTAAAAAAGGAGCAAAATCAGGCCTCTGAGACTCTCTCAAACACTCAAGTGTCATAGCATCTCACCCTGAAAAATCAGCACTTAAAGTCACTTAATTAATAATTGATCATCATATTTGAAGTGATTAAAATTCATGACTTGAAAGTGAATTGTGCCCCTAGTCCCCTCAGGGTGTCCAATCAGTGCGCTGCGTTAGATCAGGAGTGAATTCCTAATTGTACCTGGATATTTAGCGGGGTCAGGTAACTCCCACGCGGGCACACGCATTCCTTCAGCCAGTCCTAATTTGTCTGTCACCCCTTCGTCACCTCCTTGTCATCACTGCCCTTCCTCTTTGTCTCCATCGTCCACCTCTGTTGGAGACAGAAAGAATCATTAAGTCGTCACGATTGAGACGTCATGTCCAAGCCCTGTCACTCACACTCACACACACACACACTGTCAGGCTTCTTACTGGTTAGCGCAGGCTCGTTACCCATGCATGTTCAAAGACCGCAAATTATAATGACTTCATGTTGTGACAGTTATCAACCGTACATGCGTCGTATGCACTCTCTTAAATGTTGAAAGCAACATAATTCATTTTGCAGGAAAAGATGCTCCAAACACTCATTGTTATTCCAATCATATCCAAACACTTACAAGCGTCAATTAAAACGGTCAACCCATTGTCCACTTCTGTTGCGTTGACTGAAAATGTATGCCTTCAGGCAACATTAACTTCACATTGTGTTGAAATAATACAAAATAATTAACTGTGTGCAAAAGGGGCAGTGTAACATCTCAACTGTGTTTGTTGGTGAAGTTCATACCCGTTACATCAATAGAATCAGCATGCTGTTTACGTCACCCCCCCAATATACTTTGTGTTTAAAACCCTGGAGAACCCACGGGGTCAAATTTGGCCCCTATAAATTCTGCTACTCAAATGCCACCCTTAAATCCCAAAGGGTCAAATTTGGCCCTAATCCTAAATTAGGATTAAAGCATTAAATATTTGAAAAAAAACATGTTTTGGTGTTCAGTGAACATATAGCAGTCATTTAATATATAATTCATCATTTGCCAAAAAGAAAAGGGTTCTTGGGTTCTCCAGGGTTAAATCACAAAATGAGTAAACTCAATTGATAAGAGTAAAGGTTTGTGTTGAATAGTCCCCCGATACAGTCCCCAAACTCGAAACTATAACAAGATTCTGGCTTTATCTTTTTAAAGGCAAAAAATACATACAAACATGCATTTGTATGACAAAGCTTGGCCCCACGCGGATGACCTAAACATGTCAACGCCCCCCTCCATCAATTATTAAAGCGTCCTTGAGAAGGATTGGTCTGCATAATAAATGTTTTTTACTGACTGTAACTGCAGCCCGAACGCGTGATAGTGTTAACTTCTATTGGAACACAAAATCTGTCAAAACAAAGTCGTTGCATATTGAAGCGCTAATCTGTATCGAGAGACACCAGACACGGGACATGTGGGGGAGATACCCACCCACCCCCAACCCCCACTTCCGCGCCGCAGAGAAAGACAAGCTATTGAAGGTCTAAACACAGAACATGATGTGTGTATTTCTCACTGTAGAGGTGAGCGATGTGGCCAGTGTTCCCTCTGTCCTCTCATGTATTAAACATCTCTCTCTCTCTCTGCCCCGCCCCCCCCACCACTTCCACCCGTCCCAAGGTTCACAAGCCCCCAGCACCCCCAGAGACCAGCACACTCTTTTAAAGATATGTGCTCACTTAATCACTGAAGAAAAGGGCCCCAGAGCTAGCCTAATATTATAATTAATTAATTCAACCAAAAAGGGGGTATTAAATTTCCTGCCTCTTAGGATAGCGTGTTGAATACATTGACCTTTGCAGAAAAGCCTCTCACTCAAATCACCGTCTCTCGCCCGCGCACAACTTGTTTCTTTTGCTTATGGCTCCAATGCAAAATGCATCGTATGTGGATAACATTATTATTTAATATGGACAGGAGCCCTAAATGTTATCATCATGTTATCATTATTAGACATTAAGGCATCATTTTTGGACAGCGTGGTTTTTGTGTGTTTGTGCATTTTCCAGGACCCAAAGATGTCCTTTTCCATTTGGCTCATCAACACGGTTGGATACATTATAGACGCATTTGCCTTGGCAAATCAGCTGCAAAGATTCGATATGGAATGATGATGTGAAAGAGTTTGAGGGAGCTGACGTCATCTTGTTTTTCGAACAAGAACCCATGTCTCTCGTAGAATCACACCGGCAAGAAAAGGCGGGGCAGTTTATTTATATTGTGCGTTTCATACACAAGGTAACTGATTACTAAAAGAATACACAGAGCTAGAACATGACTATACAGTATGGTATCAACGTGAAATTTACACTTTTGGCTAACTGCAGTGCTGGAGGGAGCTTGCTTCTTCCATTGCAGCATAACAGCCAAATGTTGATGCACTATGTTTGCTTTGAACTCTGGGCTACACTAATGGACCCAAGTCTGCTAACCTCAGAACCCTACTGTGTTCATATGCCATGAGGAATTTATTTAATGCATTCCGGACCGAAGGCATTCAGTGATTTTCAGACCAGTCGCAGCATTTTAAAATCTATTCGATTCTATTCAAGAACTCGGCATTGATCCATGTGATCAAGAGAAACTGACCAGAGATGTTCTCCATCTAGGTCTTGCGTAGGAATTTCGACAATCAATGAGAACATCCATCCATTTTCCACTGTTGAGCTGAGGCCTATCTCAGGTGACTTAGGGGCAAATCGCAAGACCCCAGACTTGTCACCAGCCACTTACAGGACCACTTTAGAGTGTTCAATGAACCTAACATTCTCGGAATGTGCGCAAGTGCGAAAAGGAAAACTCCAATTGGAAAGACCCGAGCCAAGATTCGAACCTTTGACTGTGCGGTGTCCCAACCGTATCGTCCAAAAAGTGTTTATCCAAACTAGTGAAAAAAGGTGTGTGATCACTGCGCACACACAAGAAGAGAAAGTTTTCTTATTAGTGGAGAAAGTAGGGAAATAGCAGTCAGCTAAGTCTGTGTCTATCTCAACTCCCCAGTGTACTCTCAGTCTTCACTAACTCTGACTGAAGTTCAGAGGGGTTAGGTGGTATACTCAGGAGGGGGGGAGACAAAAGGGAGGAGGCGGAACGAGGGGGGGGTTAAGTAGGATTGGAACAGTGGCAGTTTTAAAACACAACTTTAAATCTCCACCTATGAGAGAAAGAGTCGGGCGGGGGGGGGGGGGGAACAATGGCATCATGTGGCGTGTCGTTATCTTCGGGGAGACGGCGGTATGAGACTAAAAAAGAAGCTTGAAGAAGGGCATAAATGTGATAACAGCTGTAGGCTGTATAAGCTTCTTCACATGGAGTGATGCGGGGGAAAAAAAAATCTAATCTTTGCGACCTTCACATCATAAGTTCAGTCAAACACACTCTTGCTCACAACCATTGCAAATGGATTTTAAAGATGGATGGATGAATGGATGAGTGCCCGGTGGAGAGAAACAAATACAGCAACAGAACAAATAGATCTTAATAGGAGCTTACAAGCTAGAATGAATCCTGTGTGCCACACCATTAACTTGAGCTCTTCTATCAAGGACAATGAAATAAGCCATCATTTAGCCAGTCTTTGTCCCGTACGTAAATTTATTGCCAGGAGAAGGCTGCAATCAGGAAAAGGTACGGGTAGGATACATCCCTCTCAACAGCCGTACAAAAGATGGAGTCTGTAACCTTCAAAAGGAGACAAATCCTGCCGGATGCATTATTTATCTTAATAATGACGATTTTAAATTAGCAGCCAGCACAAAGCTAAATGATGGTAGCATATTTGTGTTCCCTCGTTGATCATCCTAACAGACCAACGAGCTGTCTTAACACAATTTATTGCTTTTACAGAGTTCTTTTCTTCCCAGAAACACATTTAACATACAAGTGTTTCAAAGATACGATATGTTATGTTACCAAAAAAAATAATAATTCACGACGCGAGTAAAAAAAAGTCACATTTAAAGTGGATACACAGGTTAAATGTACCTTCTGCCACCTTGTGGAAGGGGATCAAATTGTTCTGCCTGTCAGTATGTTGCTGGCAGATAGATACAGTACAAACTATTCGTACAAAGTTAAAAAAAACAAAAACAACCTACCAATTGGGTAAAACTGGATAATTCTCCTGTGGTACACCTATCATCAGGTTGGCAATCACGACCGAAGCCACAAAACTATTGAGACGCCTGGCTATGAGAACCATATAGGGAACAAAAATGGAAGATTTTTGATTTGGTTCCTGTTAAGTTCTTCCACACCAAACTCCTCCAAGTGAGCCTTGCTTTGACGTACGGGGACACGAAACGCCCTTCACATAACTGCTCCCAAAGAATTGTCTAAAATGTTTTGGAATTATTAAGATTTACATTTTCAGGACGAAGAACCCCCGACTGATTGAAAATGTCAATTGCTGTCACTGCAACGCCATGTTTATCAAGCCTCACTAATCATCTCCTTAATGGGGTTGTTTTAGGTTGTGGATCACTAACTCCCCCTAACCGTGGCAGTAACGCAAGAATAGTTAGGGGACAATGTATGTGTAAGTTGAGGGGGTCGTAGTTTTGTAGTTGATAGCTCTACTTTACGAACGGCAAAAGGAGGGATGGAATCCTTTAAATGCAGTTTTATTAAAAGTGTCCTTTAAAAAAAAAAAGACGTCTGCACCGCAGCACGTTCGAGAACACAACCTTCGTAACTAAAATCACTTCCTGCTTCTCTTACTTTAACAGCCAATCAGAACCAATCAAAATAAAAAACATGTCTCAGCAATTATTAAACTACAGAATATAATTTAGGTATGCTTAACATGAAATATGATGCTCAAACATAAAATTATAATTAATAATATAACATAAGCTTATGTATTCTTAATTTTGCCCACCCCTTCTCAAAAAATAGACAAGCAAAATTAAGAGGAGAATATATATTTCATTCATTTCATTTTCATCCATGGCTAAGTCTCTTAACGTGCCACCGTTGCACATCATTCTCGGCAGCTGTCTAAGAAAGGAAAAGAGACAAACCCTGACCACTGACCAATACACCATCTCATCACCTGCACACAGTTGAAAAGACCAAACCTTTCCTTTGCCGCCGTTAATGGCGAGGACATTATTCATCTCTCCAGCCAATTTGAGTTTCTTTTTCTTGCAGGAATGGAAGCACTGGAGGTTGAGGGGAGTCAGTGAAGAGTATTAAATATGTAGAAGAAGATGGACAAAGGGAGCGGCGGAATAAAGAGGGCAGCGGAGGTGGGAATGAAGAAGGACGGGAGGTGTGCGGCGCTGATGTCGAGGTAGTTACAGTGAGAGAATGTGAAGATGGCAGAAAGAAAAGAGAAGACGCTTCGCCTCTGTCACGCGTAGCTGCATGTGCTCTCGGTTTTGACCTTTCAAGAAAGGACACTTCGTCTTCCACATTTGAATGTAGAGCCAATGAAGCTCAAATGAGGAGGACTCAAAAGTGACAAAGTCTAATGTGGCCGCTGTCACGGTGAAACCTCCGAGGTCAAATGCCATTCATTCCCGCCATGATGGAAAAAAAATTCCCATAGAAAATTAAAACACTCTCTTTCAGGGTCAAACTGTTGCAATTAATTAAATAGAATCTGAATATTATTTATTGTCATACAAGTCTAAAAATTCAGTTCACAGTGGTATATTTAAAGTGCAATTGGTTGGTGGCCAGTCAAGGAACTGATTGAGTTGAGGAGATTTATTTGGACAAAAGAATTGTACTGTACAGTATTTGGATCTGAGGACTCTTGGGATTTGCAATATAAATTAGTCTACAGTAGACATGGTCACATATGGTGAGAATGGAGAAGAAAAAAAAAGATGACTTAACTGAAATTTCATATTGTGCGATGTCAGCACGAGTTTGACCTCAAAAGTTTTCTATAACTGCAGGTATATTTCAATTTAAGGGCTCCGTTGCAATTCACCAAGCGGGAAACTTCAATGTGCGGTAATGAAGGATGGCTCTCAAATCAATTTTGCGTCACTTTCTTCGGGATGTGCTACTTAACGACGTACGGCCACGGAAGCTATAAATTGTGGCTCCAATCTTCATCATGTGGCGAGCTCCATTATTTTTGGCTGCCCAAGAGGATCGGCCCGATGCGGAGGAAATCGTAAAATTGGCCGTGATTGACAGCAACTTAATGGAGGAGGATGGATCAATGAGTAATATTACTGATATTATATCAGTAAGGCAACACACATAAATCTGAACCAACTTCACAATGTCACTCATAAAAACTTTGCTTCACATTCCCAAAGAAAAAAAAAAAGATCAATCAATCAAAAAAAAGTCGACCGAGTTTTTATCGTCCTTCCCTGCCTTTCATCAATCTTCCTCATCTCCATTTTGATGTGTATCTATTAGCATGAGGTGAGGCCTTGCCTGCTCTCACAACCAGGGGCTAAATTAGCTCAATCAGGCCCCTTTCACCTCTCTTCCATGGGCTTCCAGCAAAGTGACACACTGCTCCCCTGAGGAAGGAGGCGGGACGAAAGGAGGTGGATGGAGGAACGCCAAGCCGAGTGGCCAGAGGAAGACGATGGAGTAGGGGAGCAGGTGTGAGTAGGATGTATGATACTTTTAATTTGGGGAGACTAAAACCTCCTCGAGGCCAAGGGTTTAGAAAAATGACATTTTCTGTTTTGCCTTCAACCGAGTGCAGCAAGTGAGCGGCCACACACGTGCAACGAGAGTGCCAGCGTTTCTTAAATTGCTTCTTTGGGTTTGATTTGTCTTAACCTTTCCTCCTTGCCTCTTCTTTCAAAACAGCCCCCTGAGTATCAATAGAAATGCAAGGCAGGCACTTCTGCCACAGTAATAGCAGCACATTTATATATGTGTGTGTGTGTGTGTGTGTGTGCTGTAGGGAGATCGGAGGTGGTGATCGGAGTGAGCCATAAGATCTACTCTCTGCAGCTCTACAGGGATTTATTAGACCAGGGAGTACATTAGCATCATAAAGACTCTGGAGAATGGGCCTGCGGATGGGCTGCACACACCACTACTACACACTAACATGCTCTCAGTGCATCAGTGATGTGTATGTCTATGTGAGGATTAGAAATAAGATTACCTCTATTTAGGTTAAGGACTATTAAACAATTTATGGTTCATCCTGAAGGAGACTTGGGCTAATACATCAGAAGAAGATGGAGAGAAAAGGGGACAAAAGGTGGTCGGCGCAATAAGATCGAGGAAATATTACGTTCCTTCTTGAAGGCGCATTGGGTTTGATGTTCTTCTGCACGTTTGTATTTTATTTTTATTTTTTAAATTTCAACCGCCTGGCGAAAAACATATTTAAACCTTTTTGGGTTGCAAATTTTTATTATGTGTGTCTCTCTTTCGAAATGACAACTCTATATTTCATAAGTGGAGTTTCAAAAAAGAAACTAGCATTCAACAACCCATAGATCTTTAATGCCCCCTCATGGACGTTATTATAATGACATGGAGCAAACGGTCCATTTAAAAATGGGCCCTATGAATTGGATAGAAATAGGTTACTAATGACTTTAAAAGCTGGTTTGAAGCCATTAATAAGCAGTTGGAAATGACCTACAAGAGGTCAGCAGAAAGTACCGGCTTATTATTTGGCAAGTCCACTTTATCGATATCCATTTTTGCAAAAGAACAGAATTTGAGTCAATGTCTTACCTTTGACTGGAGCCCAGCACACGAACATTCATATCATATCAGATCCACTTTAAAACAAGACAACCTCTGAACCGCATTGCTTTTCTGTCACTGGGAACCGACATTGGTCACATCAAACACACCACACAATGAATCGTCTAGAAAAAAAGGACATTGGGTTACATTGTTTCGTTGAACATTTGCATACGTTAAAAGATACGTGAATTGGTTGCCATGAAATCATCCACGTGCAATTTAGAGTGCTATGCATGTTTTTGGAATAACTTCTGGGATAATACCTCTGGGAAGCCGACGTCTAACCACTCGCATTTGCAATGACAATATGAAATGTGCTGATCTTTAATGACACTGATCTTTTCTGTCTGTAGCTTTTCATTAAAGGGACACTTGATTGGGCTGAACATTGGAACTAGTACAAATAATAGGTCTTTATGGGGAAATTATGTCAGCACTGCTTTTTGTGTCTCGGTTTGACAACGTGAGTTAAGGAAGGAGCGTTGTAATATTGTTTCCTGGCTTGCGTTGTCATATTTTGTTGTCACCCAATGTCTGAAAAATGGTTAGCAATAGTCACCGAAATTCATACAGAGTTCTACTCCTGTCCACTTCAACCTGTGAAAATATGAATTTGATCGGCACAATATTTGGGAATTTCCTGAGATTATACGTGAACATTAAACACCCTCACAAAATTGAAAACAGTAACTACCGGACAAGAGTAGGAATGTGTACATGAACGTTGATGGCAACTGGTCTGAGTTTTCAGACATTTAGCAATGCTAACATTTTAACTCAAAAGGCAGGCAGCTATTAGCCCCCATCGCAGCTAACAGGCCACCACCACTTTAAGTTTGGCAGCTGTTACAGCCAAGGTTATCGGGTGAAATTATATGAGGCCAGTAAAAAGATCATTTGAGAACCACTGAAGGAAAAAAAAAGGCTTGAAGCAAATTGATGGATTCTGGTAAAACATTTTATAACTTATTCCAAATCAAGAGATGTCCCCTGTGTTATGTTGCGCTGCGGAGCGCCCTCTGGTGGAATTCTCGAGGGGTTCCGAGTGAATCTTTGGAGTGTTGGCAAAGTTGTCAACAACAGTCAAACTGTGGTTGAAATGGGAAAAGGCACAACTTTGGTGGGGAAAAATAAAATAACACGGTCAGGCACTGATAACGTTGCAGCAGAGAGTTGAGTTGAAGTCAGTCTTCCGGTTTCCATGGAAACCACAGTTACAAAGACAAGGAAGAGGCACAAAACTGACTTCCCGCTGACCAGACCTACTGGTAAACTTTACATTCACAATGTGAGAAAATTAAATTCATTCAGATCAAAGAATCAACTTTTATCTATTATTTGGCTTCAAAGATAACAATAAGAAAAATAAACGGTATCAAGATGTACAAATCTTCCAGGTAAGCAAAAGTTCCCAAATGGCTCTTTACTCCATCTCAAGTAACACATGTGTAGCTTTAACTGGCTTTAAAAGGAGGAGGAAAGAGTTGCTCGGGGTGGGGTGGGGTGAAAATTGCATAAAAAGAACACAAACGAAATACTTTAAAACTGCTTAGTGGCATAAAACTGCAAAATAATAATAATCATTTTTGTACAAAGTCAAAACAATAATAGAGTTTCCAGTGCTTTGGGAAATATAACAAACTACGCTAAAGAAACATTTATAATTAGGGATGGGCATAATAATCACCTACCAATAAAGTGATCACGATTAAAAATTTGGTCGACTGTGTGGAATAAATTATTGACAAATTGGGGTGGGGTGCACTCACTGTAGCTACAACCAGCAGAAGCATTGTTTATTCAGTCGCAACTGGTTTGTGGTCTTGGGAACAACATATCACTGTGCCATGGAAACAGGAGTTCTCAACATCCACACAGCAATTCTCCATTCCCCCCAAAAAACAAATAATTGATCAGTTAAGCATTATTTTCCATCATTAATCAAGGAAATGTCAAATGCCCATCCCTACTTATAATGAAAAATACCGCCACAAGATTTTTTTTTTTTTTTTTACCAACCACAATGCCTTAATTGCTCAAACTGACAACGTGGACCAAAAGATGCCCTTTTTGTGTGTGAATCGATTATTAATATAATCGTTAGTGAGCAGCTCTAAAGCTGAAAAATGTGCAGATGATACATGTGATTGGTATCGGAATCGGACGATCCCATTCATGGATGATGGGTATCGGCAGCATAAAATCAACAGCCCTAATATATGCATGTGTGTGTGTGTGTGTGTGTGTGTGTGAACCAAAGAGGTGATCTCTACTGCAATATGTACATGATTAAAAGCCATCCTTTGTATGGGCTTCTATACCACCGTAAAGAAAAGTTAACCGTGTCAACTTCTGTCATGGCGTGGTTCGAGTTCCCATTGGCACTTAATTCAACCGAACGACCCTGCTTGCGAATTCCGTTACAGTACCTGAGTAGCACAATGGATGAGACAATGAGACGGTTTTAAATGGCAATGAACGCACTTACAGAAAGGAGGAGGCGTAGAAAAGAGGCACTGGTGGAAGTGTGAGTTGACAAAAAGTACACCGAGAGTGAAGATTAGAAAAGTCACACCCGTAAGCCCCACAATGTGCATGTCAACGCGGTCCACTTTAAGGACTTGAAGGACTGACTGACTGACACCAACCACATACTGCTCATCGTGCCGACAAAATGTGCAATCGCCTATATACCGAAACAAAAATGAGACGGAGACGCTCATTACTGCAAGGCTACCTGTAAATTATGCACACCATGAAGCTGTTCCTTCTGTATAGGATTCAGTATTGTGTAATCATTTATAGTGATGCGGCAAATGGGGCAATGTACACGGTTTTCATCTGAAATAATAAAAAATGACCACCACCTTCATGAAAACGACATCCGGTCAAACTCTTTGACCTTGGTATTTGTTTACCCCTTGAAAATGTCCTTTGAAAGTTCAATTCATGTCTCCTTCAGCTATTCTGTTGTTGGGAAGTGTTGCGTGTGTGAGATCAGTGCAAGCTATCAGTTTTGACATTTGATGGATGCATCGTGGGATACTTTTTATGCGCTTCATAGTGGTACTAACACCTTTTCTTTTTTCCCCCAAAAAGTGTGTGCTAGCAGGAGTGTGTATGCGTGCGTGTGGGCATATGCCTACAGTATGTCACCATCTTCTATGCTGAAGCTAGATCTGCGACTGGAGTCGACAGAGGCCTCCGGCGACATAGTTGAGAGCAGAGGGTCGCCGCCGATGGGGGACAATGGCTCATCCATCATGAGGAAATCCATATCGCTTCTGCGGCTTTGCAAATCCAGTCCTCCCAGATCCCCCAGCGCCGAAATGCCGTCTGAAAATGCCTGTATGCCGTCGCACAAGTCCAGCGACTGGACAAAGTCAAAGGGCTGGGAGCTGCCTACGGCCGGGTACTGGATGGGCGGCTGGGATTGGAGGTGCTGAGGAAGCACGCTCAGCTGCCTGGGCTGCTGAGGCTGAGGCTGAGCCTGGCTTGGAGGGTGCAGGTGGGTCTGCGGGAGGAAGTGATGCTGCTGGGGCTGGGGCAGAGCCTGATTCTGGGTTAGGTGGTGGTGGTGGTGGTGGTGGGGAGCTTGTGTCTGAGTGTGGGAAAGGTTCTCCTCTGGGCTGGTCTCTTGTTTTATATAGGAGGGCATCACGTCTACTGGGTTGAGGGCAGATGGTGAGTTGCTGGGTAGGCCATGCAGATGAGCTTGCATCTCCAATTCCTGTTAACGCCAAGGTTTTCAATGCAGAGGCGTCTCGACATACAGTGAGGCCCAAAATGATTCCGACTCCAACCATATTTGCCCCAAAAAAAAACGTACTTAAACAAATGACAAAATTACCTGAATTCGAAGCATCAACTGTTTGTTGGCCATTTCCATCCTTCTAAAGTTAGTCTCCACGTCTCTGGTCCTCTGAACATCCTTCTGCATACGTTTGATGTAGTCCACAGACGCTCTCAGGATGGTGCCCTTGTTCCAGCGAACGTCACTATCCAACGCATAAAGGCAAATGACTCATATAGTGCCCGAAGCATTTTTTTTTTTAATCTCCTCAAGTAACTAGGACTGGAAAATGATCATAATCTTTAATTGAGTTGTCGGCATGTGATTAACCCCCAACATAATCTGATTAACGTGAAGAGAAACAACCTGATTAACTGGACAAACATTTGATTGCTCATTTAATGATATTTTTCCAAGTGTGTTTATCTGCAGGGCAAACACATTAACAGGCTAACACACCCCCCCCCACCCCCCCACTAAAAAAATCATATTAACAAATACTACTTACAGATCATTGGCTTTGGGAATCATTGTGCCAAGCTCTTTAATACGATCATTGATGTTGAACCTCCGTCTTCTTTCAACTGTAAATGAATGAACAAAAGAAGGAAAGACATAAGAGGATGAATTAAAAGACACAACGGAGAAAAGAAAGACACACGTCGAGAGAGTTACACCTCTATACATTTTGGCTCGCGCTCACATGAGTGCACACAGTCATGGGCAATTAAGTGTACTTCAGTGCCAGAGCAGCACAAAATTTACAGGTGATCTATCCACCCACTCACTGCACTAAGTCTGCCAAATCAGCAAAACAACTGTACAAGATTATTGTTGCGTAAGTGTGTGTGTGTGTGTGTGTGTGTGTGTGTGTGTGTGTGTGTGTGAGGAACTGGAAGTTGGAAAGACTTACTGAGATTGTGGTTGTCTTTCTTTTGTCTCTCCTTGGCCAGGGCACGGGCTTCTGTCTTTGCAATAACAAAAAGTCATCAACGAATGCCTGACACAAACACTGTATATGACAATAAGTAGTGCAGATTATTTATTGATTTTTTTAAACTTTTGTTATTACAAGCCGGTCTGGTCTGTCTGTATGGTCTTGAAATGGTCGAGTTTCTCAAAAGGTAACTCACTGTCACCTATCAAGGAGTTTTTTTTTCTCAGGGCCTAACAAGAGTCAAATAATAAACACGGCGCCCGTTGTACTTTTTCTTTGGCTTTTGAGTGACACTTTTTCGAAGAAAAGAACAACAACCAAAAACTAAATATACGCCAGAAGTTAGAGATTTTAATCCGGTGTAATGAGAAAGTTTGACATTATTTTACTTATTTTCCTACTTGTGTCTAAGGTGTGTTCAACTGCATACATCTGCCAATCAGCTTTGCACCAGTCCTTTTGGATCAGTACGGTCAAACCTCGGTTTTCATCCATAATCCGTTCCAGAAGGCTGTTCGAAAACCGAAATTGTTCGAAAACCGAAACCACGCTCTTTTTAAAATAAAAATGTTTACTGAATACGTCTGCTCACAATGGAAAGCAACACGAGGAAGCGTCACTTCCTCGGGTAAGGAAGGCGAGAGGAGTCATATGGTGCATTCAAGTGCGCTCAGTTTCTTCGAGAACCGAAATTTGTCCGTCATCCGAGGCATAAAAAACGCGAATTTTTGGTCGAAAACCGAATTGGTCGAGAACCGAGACGTTCGAAAAAAATGAGGTTTGACTGTATTTATCTTCATTTGAAAGTAGACAACTTTTTTTTTTGTACTTGGATATCTGGGACGAATGTTAAAATGTTACTGAATAAAACATTGCCTCTGCAGTTCATAAAAATGTGATGATGGAGCCGCGTTAAGTCTGACCCTGGAAAAACTGAAATGGCAACCAATCCGTGATCCAAATATATCTACGATTGTGGAGTGTTTCAATCGCGTGCAATGAGCAGTTTCGCAACAAGAATGCAAAATGCTCGCACCTGAAATTTCTCGTTTGATGGTCAAGTTGGCAGGACAGGAATTGCTGGTCATCGCGATGGCTGGCCCCTTCATCCCTGGACCTGTGTACACATCCAGGTGGCTGCTGGACAGAGGGAGCTGGGGAGGAAGCATGGAAACGCAAACGCAATCAAAACACCAACAAGCAGAAGTGTCAACTTCATCTTAACATTGATCTCAACCCATACGTGGCCTAAAGAGAGACGAATCTTGACACGGATGATAGCAAAGAGTTGCGGGGATTCCCAACCAGCGAGTTATAGCACATTCGTACGTTGGCAGTCAGTGAACATCGGCTGTGTCGAAGCAAATACTCCACGGTGAACTTACGACAGGCGGAACAATGAAATGCTCTTCTCCTCGATGACAAAAATCAACTACTTTTTGTGCCATGAGATTCACAGTCAAACCTCGGTTTTCGAACGTCTCTGTTCTCGACCAAATCGGTTTTCGACCAAAGTTTTCGATTTTTTTATGCCTCGGATTACGACCGAAAATCGGTTCTCGACCAAACTGAGTGCACTTGAATGCGCCACTTGACTCCTTTCGCCTTCCTTACACGTCACTTCCTCGTGTAGCGTTCCATTGTGAGCAGACGTGTTCAATAAAGATTTTTTTTTTTTTTTTTTTTAAATAGTGCAAACCGCGGTTTTCGAACAAATCGGTTTTTGAACAGCCTTCTGGAATGGATTATGGTTGAAAACTGAGGTATGACCATACCTAAGACAGAATAGGTGCCTCGGTCTACTAAAGGGAAACACTGATGAATACTTCAATCCATTTCATGGCAAAAATCCTAAATGTGATCATAAAAAGTGAAAAGTCAAACATCGGGCAAGCGGGCGTAACTTCAGATTACTTCTCTATGGGCCCCAAAACGACGCATTTACGGCCTCACATCCACGCTTAAGTACCTTTATGAAGTCAGTGTCCATGTTTTTAGTGCGCTGTAAAGAACAGATAACCTCACGTAATGCGACAATATCACACCTGAGGATTTTTGGACAAGGAGTGACCGTCATCCTCTGGCCAGTATCTTATCTGTCTCTATGGCTTTATTCAAGTCTCATAAAGGTCGCACTTCAACGCTAACGCTGAAAGCTGTGATTTTTTTTTGCTATGAAAAGACCAGATGTTGTTTGAATGGATTCGTTTATTGATTGAATGCCTCGTTTTCTATTGTGTTTTACTCTGTGGCGTGAGGGCGATTGGGGCACTCGCTAATGAGGCCTGAGAGATAAAGACGTCCAAAGGAAGTGATACCTTATCGACTGGCTACTGTGCGAGCTCCAACATCACATCACACGCACGCACACGCAAACAAACAAATTGCTCTGTATGTAAATTGCCTGCTTTGAAATGCAAATCATGACTTCAACCCGATGCTATTGAGATGAATTTCATTTATTAAATTGTCTGTTAAGAGTAAGTTATATATCAAATTGCAGCGCAGAAGCATTGCAACTCCTTTTCAACTAAAACTATGGAACGCCATATTATAAAAGAAATTTCATTTAACGGGGCACTATATCGCTTATGTGGCTCAGGGTTTCAGTGTACAAGGCCACACACATCAACACAAACTCTTAACTTCCACCCCAGAGTAAATTCCTGGTATTCAGCGGTGATCCCGGCCGGGCTCTTACTAAACTTTGAGATTCCACGAATTCCAGGAGTATTCCTCTTTAATCCCCGTCAGGATTAGCAGGTGAGTTTGATTCGTTGGTTGGTGAATTTGGAATACAAGAAAACCGAAAACTGTGCTTAAGTATGCACAAAACACACAGGGATATTCTTCTCTCTCTTTTTCGGGCAGTTCGTTGAGTTCACGGGCTTCGCACCACAAGATGCGTCGGTGTTGATTGTCTTAATCTAATCAATCTATTGCGGTGATGTGAGATGACAACTCGACGGGAAAATGCATGCAGACAAATGTGCTCGCTTGATAAAACCAATCAAGGCCAGAGGAAATTTA
This sequence comes from Hippocampus abdominalis, assembly GCA_018466805.1. Classification (NCBI taxonomy): domain Eukaryota; kingdom Metazoa; phylum Chordata; class Actinopteri; order Syngnathiformes; family Syngnathidae; genus Hippocampus; species Hippocampus abdominalis. The sequence goes on from CM031707.1 coordinate 13,046,831, forward strand.
CCCATAGTGAGATGAAATCAAACATTCATGCCATGTATCGCACAACCTGCGGCAACCTGAAAATGCCTCCCACCCCCGCACTCTGTGTGCCTAATCAGCAACCTGAGGGTGGTAGTTAAAGACGACCGCCATCTTGGTCCCACTCTTTCACCCAACAACCATCAACCATCAGCACCGACCAACTCCACCAACACTGACCTCAGCAATTCAAATAATAAGTCAATATCTTACCAGCTGAATTTGTTCTCCTTCAATAACTTCCACAATGGCATAAGTCGTATTCATCTCCTTCATCCTCTAATCCTCGCCACTAAGGTCGGAGGGGTCCTTCCTCCTCACTCCACAGCAGACTGTGTCGGGACACGACCTCAGCAGCACTGATCCAATTTTCGTCTCGATACTCCTCTCCCCGCCACCAAATAAGAGTGAACTTTCCCCTAACTGGACTTTCAGCCTTGTTTTCCCTTTGCACAAATTGCCCCCTCCTCCTCCTCCCCCTCCTCCTCTTCCTCCTCCTCCCGTTTTCCAAATACCTTGTAAACACGTTGAACTCTAACTACCGGCAGTTTAATTGTTAATTCTTACTTTGGCCCTCAACCTCAGTCTTCAATTGACATGTTTTTGCTGGCGTGTATAACCTTGCTCAGCATGTTCAAGTCAATAGAACCGTTGGGTGTTTACGCAAGAAAATGCTTGTGACATCACAAATTGTTGCTTGGGTTTGGACACCAAAAAATAAAAAATAAAAAAGCATATGTGTGATAAACACTTTGAATCATACATACATTTAAATTGCAGTGACGGGATCTTTTTTTATTTATTTAAAACTTCTTGTTCAATGCTATGTAACATTTTTTCAAAATTTTGTCAAAATAAATAAATACAAATCCTGGAGGGGGAAAATGATCTATGGGGAAAAAATACTATAGCAGTGAATTAATTTATTGTTATTGTGTAGTAATCTGGTATAATTGCATGAAATGCATCCAAAGTATTCTGCTCAAACTTTTCAAAGACTGGTTATTGCACACACGACATTAAAATGGAACCAATGAATCTATCAAGGCTTCCAATCTTTTCAGAAAATAAGTCTTCAACATTTTGGATTGCGCCTTTGAGGGTTTGTTGTCTAGTTATCCACAAGCAAAGATGTTTGCAATATGTCAGGGTGAGCTGAGGAATGAGAATTCTGAGAAAACTAATCGGTGTTGTTGAACTCTGCACCAATTGATTAATGAACCGATCAATAAGATTGCATCAACATTGTTGTCCATGTAATACCGCTCAGAATTGTCATTCACGTGTTCGTTTTGGCCGGACTTACTGTGTTGGGCATCTGGACGGGGTCAATGTAGGCTTGAACATCATCGTAACTGGACTGCATGCTGATGATGTCATCAATGACCTCATCCATCTGAAAAAAAAAATGGTATGATCATAGCCTATAACGTCTAACTTTGAGATAAGTCATGCATCGGAGCCGCATTTGCACATTCAAAATGACATGTCGGGAGGCCTTCAGGTGAACTCACCTGCAGGCGCATGTTTCAGCCTAGAGTCGACTTAAATAAATGACTTCTCCATGGACTAACTGCTTAGACTATTTCCTCTCAGTAAGACTGACAAAAAATAAGAGGCTGAGAGCTCCGTTAAAAGAGATTTTGGTCAAAGTCTGCCAGGTTCAAAGGCCCTTGGCATAATAAACTGTTGGTCTGTCACTTGTTAAAGTCGTAATAGCCGTTACGAGGCCATAATGGCGCATTTAAACTTCAATGAACGCCCGTGTCAGTTCGTCAATACAGTTATTCACCTAGTGTGCGCACGGCACAAATGGCTTTTAGAATGCCGGTTCAGCTTACCAGCTAACCAAAGGCCAATTAAATCATTACAACCTATCATAAAATGTGACGGTAATGGGGGATAATCTTTAATCCTCATAATGTTATATGTATGCAATAAGGTTATATTTCAGGGGAGACTTGTTCAAGGTGTTGTCTTGTAAACTGCACTATTTGACATGACCCACAATATATGTTTACAGGCCACAGTCTCGGAGCCCCTACCTCTTGCACATGGTTGGATCCGATGTTGAGCATGGCCATTGGGCTGTTGGGTGCGCTACTGCCAGTCATGAGCTGCTCAGTGCGCCTGTGTGGAGAGTGGAGGGGTGGGGGGAGGGACGCCGAACCACCCGTGGGCCCAATGGCCGCGGGGGGAGATGGTGGCATTGGCCCTGCTACGGCGTGAACCATCTGACAGAGAGAACCACAAGAGCGGCTGAGCAACTTCCAATATGCAGGAATGGTGTCATGGCGCTGAGGAAGGATGATAAGTGACAGATACCTGTTTGGTGGCAAAGGTGGTGGAGAGGTACTCTTTCACCTGCTGCCTCCGAGACTGACGGATGTGGTAGTCTGTCGGGTTCTCAAGGTGGGTCTGTACCTGCGTCGGAAAGGAAAGCAAAACTCTCGTTGATTTTTGAACATTTTGGGTTCTCACTGTTATGAAAACATTATAGGCGGAGAAAAATGATTGATGTGATGAAGGGCTTAGGGTGTGTTTGCAAGTTCCTGCATTTTAAAAGCAACTCGAACGCCCGTGTTTTGTTTCGTAGCGAGCACGTCCTTCTGCTTTCCTTGAGTGTGCTTTAAAATGTTTATTGTCATTTCAGTTGGAGTTTCAGAGGTGCCAAATGTTGACTGATCATCCGTATTTTGTTTCCGAAATCACTCACTCGTTACGCCCAAAACAATGATGGTTGGCTGGCTGGTCAAAGTGGCTAAACGCGATGCAGAGTTGCGGAGGTGAAAGTTCGCTTAGCATCCGGTATCACCGCAGCATGGTTCACTAATTATCACCTCCATGGCAGAGAACAAGCTTGACTTCTGTAAGTATCGCTATCACGGGGAGTATTTCACAGGAGAAAGACAGGGAAGCCATGCTAGCTGCCTAGCTATCCACGACTTAGGCGGGAAAACATGAAATACCGAATTGGCCCGAATATGAGATGGTGTTTTTTGCATTGAAATAAGACTGAAAAAGTGGGGGTCGTCTTATATTCGGGGTCTAGACGTTATACCCATTCATGACGCTAGATGGCGCCAGATATGATTGAAGTGAATGCTGAACTTGACTTCCCAGGCCAAAGTGAACCCCTGCCACGAAGAATAAAAATAAAAATAGCGGTAGCACGAAGAAGAAAAATAAAAAATAGTGGTAAGAAGGAAAAAAGAAGAAAATAATAGAAGAGATAACAGAAAATGGAGAAACGTAGTGACAATCTGGAGAAATGTGGGTCGAAGATCGGCCAGGTTCACCGGCAGCTGAGGAGAAGTCATGATGTAATTTACATTTCAAAAACCAGAAGCCATTCATTTACGAATGTGATTGCACTTTAGATTTGAATGAGGCAATATAACATGCTCTTTCTCTCAAATATATTGTTATAATCATTTGTTTCAGATGTACTGCAATTATTTTCTGTATAAAAGCTAATTTGGTGTTCAAAAAGTCTTTTTTCAAACTTGAGTCTTCAAAAAGAGGGGGTCGTCTTATAATCAGGGCCGTCTTATATTCGGGCCAATACGGTAAGTGATTGGGCGATACAGTGAATATATAAGGTTAAAAGTACATATCAGTAATACAATAAAGAGTCATTATTTAATTCTTTTCAAGTCCCACAATGGGGAATATATCTGTGAAAATGATCAAGCGCAGCGATCCTACTGACCTTAAGAACCTCCACGGGCACCTCCATGCTTTGGTAGTTCTGGGGGGTGCTAATGGCCGCAGTGGGGGCAGGTGGCCCAGCCATGCGGTGCTGCATGTATTGCAGGGCTGCATTTTGCTGCTGTTGCCGCTCGCGCTGCTCCTCTTGCTGCAGCTGGTCTCGCATCAGCTGAGGATGGAAATAGGTGCAATCACTGAGCTCGAAACAATTGATGACTGCAAAATTAAAAAGTGGACAATAACAATGGGGTACAAGTAATACCGTACTCATTTCTTTTACCTGCATACGCAGACCAATGCGTGAGCCCATTGCTGGAGGTCGAGGGGGCAGGGGAGGGCGAGACGAAGTCAACGCACCACAGTCCAGTCCGAGAGGTGGTGGAAGCTGTGAGAGAATGAATGCAAGTTGGAAAAAAAATTAAGAGCGATCAAATTTGGGCGGTTTCCATTGCAGTCATATAGGATGGATGGCAAGAGCAACAGTGCCGATGGTGGGCATTGGGGTGCTAAAACGAGTAGTGTGATGCATGCTGACTCCGGTCATATGAGCAAAGAGGTAATGGGGAACACCCTGACCTCTTTACAGCACATCCTTCTGTTTTCTCTCACGCATACCCTCTTGCGACATTCAGATATAAACATTCGGTGGGGACTCCCAGTTCCCCTTTTGCAATGACACGTGTTCATTTCCCTGCATGACTAAGCTCGACTGGAGTGAACAAACAGCGTGCCGGGAAGCGACGGACGGTTTCTACTTCATTTTCCTTGTCTGTGTGTTGTTTTGACAGTCACAGATGCAGTCACATGAGGTTCTGAACCACCAATCGGAGCCAGACTCAGACATTGGACATTCATGGTCACGAAGACGACAGAGTGGAACGAGACAAAGAGAGAAAAGGTCATTGTGCATGAGGTACAATAAGAATGGCATCTCCTATTGAGGGAGGCTGAAGCTGCCTGTTGTCCAAAGTGTGCATTTCAGCACCAGAGGGGGCATACACTGCCCGCTTTGTACCTGCAGGATCGCCCAAATGAAAAAGAAACACCCGTGCAGATGAGGACAAATTGAGACACTTCCATTCAATCACAAAAATGTCAAGTGGAAATCTGATCCACAGTCAAAGACCATCAGAGGTCAAATAAATGACACTAAAAAAACGGAATGAGCGATGTTTTCCGGATGCATGTATGTGTTTACATATTATATGTGACTGATAAAAACGAGGTACTCACAAACTCAAATATACAATCTTCATTTTTATGTTCAAAATTGTTCAATACATAATCAAATTTTTTTTTTTTCTCCCCCTCTCCCTCCCTTGTGGTTTCTTTCTGACTTCCGGGTTGAATGAACGCTGGCGTGTTTAGCTGCCGCTGCTCAACCCGCATTGTGTGTTATTGTTCTTGTTCCTGATTGTAAAGTGTCCTTCGGTGTCTTGGCGCTTATAAATAAAATGTATTATTATTATTAAAAGTTATCAAATGTTATTATTTAATTAATTTAATTATACACACGTACGTTAAGAAAGCCCAAAATGATTAATAATATGGAATTAAGTGAATCCTTGCTAAGTGTATCTGCTGGAACTGACACAAGAAATGGAAAAGTTATGTTGAATAAAAATGTGCCCGTTATTTCGCAGCATCTAAACCCTTCCTACTTCTGAAGAGCTATACAACTCTTCTTTGCCGTACAGTCATTGCGGCACTGATGCGATCTGCACCAATTATCATCAAAAGCTTCTCCGTCAGTCCAAATAACAAATCAAATAAATGACAGGAAGCATTTGTATCATTTGAGACGTGCCAAGGAAATCTAGCAAATTCATTTAAACCAGGGGTGTCAAACATACGGCCCGCGGGCTGGAACCGGCCCCCAAGGAGGTTCGATCAGGCCCGCAGGATCATTTAACCCTGGAGAACCCAGGAACCCTTTTCTTCTTTGGAAAATGATGAATTTTACATTAAATGACTGCTATATGTTCACTGAACACCAAAATATATGTTTTTTCAAATATTTAATGCTTTAATCCTAATTTAGGATTAGGGCCAAATTTGACCCTTTGGGATTTAAGGGTAGCATTTGAGTAGCAGAATTTATAGGGGCCAAATTTGACCCCATGGGTTCTCTAGGGTTAAAAGTGAAGGAAAAAAAAAAATGCATAAAAGGTGCAATTCGTGGAGTATCCGCTAGGGGGACACACTGTTTTCATCAGAACAAAGGAAAGACATGATATTTTGGTTATTTATAGCAGAGTATGGTATAATTTTAATGGTCCGGCCCACTTGACATCTACCGAGGCCGTATGTGGCCCACAATGTCAATCGAGTTTGACCCCCCTGATTTAAACACATTAGATGTGTACCAGTTTGATGTAAATCAATTGAAACTTCCAACAGGTCATCTGCCCCTAAAAGTAGATCTCGTGTTGACATTCCGCAGCCCTGCTGTTTATTCGTTTGCACAATGAAACAACAACCGGAACAACAGGATAAAAGACAAACAATTACACAGGGGTTGGAAAAGAAGCCTGAGGGCTCATATGAAATCCATATGCTGTCAAACACACATGACGTAACTAGCGTGTGGCTTGCAGCTCTGACTCAGTCATGCTATGTCAGATTTGAAGTGTCGCACGCATGCACGCACACAAGTGAGCTATCATTTCCTGATCTCATATGGTGACACACGGCTACCAGGCAGTAAAACATCCCACACTGGCCTTCCCATTGCCAAGCATCCACCGGGGGAAGCAGGCATCTGTGACGCAGCGCAGGGACAGCAGGACCATTGTTGTGTCCGACGCTGTGATGTCACAAGCCCCGGCACTTCAAACGCTCAGCGCCAGTGGGAAGACACGGAAGGGAGGAAGCCGGGCGCGGAGGTCAACTCTACAAATTCACCACCAACGTGCGCGTCAGCGGAGGTGTGCGGACCACAGCCGCCATTCAACCATTGACAAATTATGACAAGGAGTGCTTTTCTGCCGTGAAAACCAACTCGTGGCACATATTTGAGAGTGTGCCCCGGACACACACTTGGGGGCAGTGTGGGGCCATGTCACTTGTGCTCACAGTTATGGTGTTAATATGCGGGTGTATTTTTAGACGTGCACTATGCCAACAAAGGGCTTTTAGCAGCCAAAGGCACAGGGGGGGGGGGGGGGGGGGGATTTGTGTACAGAGACGAACACAAAAAAGGTGGAGCTTCCCAATGAGACGCGTGAGTGCTACACATGAAACTAAAATAATAATTTACAAGTTTCATTCGCGCAACAAGTCTGAATCTAAAACAAAAACGAATGTAGCATATGCAGTCAATCAGACTCAGCGCACACACACAGACACACACATTCACAATTAGGGTAGGGGCTAAAATAACATGCTGGCTTTCTCTGTTCTCCTTTTCGGGAACGCGTTGCAGCTTTCTTTTGAAACAGGCATTTTTCTTGGCTTACTGCTAAGCGCACGTCTTTGTTTGTGCGGGAGCTCGAGGTGAGCCTATAGGCATGAACGCAAAGTTTCTTCAGTGACAGGTTCTGTTTGGGAGGATTATATTTTGATGTGAGTCGGCTGGCCCGGCAAATATGACTTCACAAACACAAACAGCCATAGCCCTTGGTGACAAGAGCACACCAAACATTCTGGATGAAGACAGACAGACACGCGGCTCGTGTTCATGCCGCACGCGCTTCCTGATATGCTGATGGGATACGTTCATGGGACTTAATCTAAAATATCAATTGATGGGGAGTTATTAGCATTGAGAACACGCAAGATGCTACAAAGCATGACTGCCAGAATGGACGTCTTCTATTGATCTTAGGTTTGAAACTCAAGAGTGCAGACATACGGTATTTACCTTGTTTGAGAGGAAAAATTAAAAAAAATTCCGACAGGATTACGCTCTTCTGCTGCTGCTGATGATGATTACATGTCTGGAAGCTGAAGCACAATGGGGACGACGATGGAGGAGAGCGGTGATGAGATGGAACAAGAACAGAGAGACAAAACGACAGAAAAGATACTTGGTTAGAAAATGGAAATGTAAAAATCAGCGGGTTTGTGGGGCAGTCATCCCCCCGCCCCCTTCAAATCAACAACAACAAAACAAAAACTTGTCTGTCAGATACAGTATACATAATGTTAGTTACTTTGCTGTTATTGCAGCACTGTGGTGTTCTCTTCACATATTTACATTGATTTAAAAAAAAAAAGGCACACCTTAGCCACAGGTGCTTCTACTCAACCTGCAGAAGGCTGTTTATTTGAAAAATATCACGGTAGCTCGGACATGAAAGCCCGGATCACATTGAATGGTGATTGCTTGCCAGTGTTTGTGCACATAACGCATGTTGGGTTTTCATCAGGGTTCGTTAAAGGTTGCAGATGTTCGCCATTAACATTAACAAACAGTTTTAACAGTAACCATTTTTTCTTGTTTCATTTTGAACATGGTTGAATTTTGATGGCGGCAAGAAAAAAATTGACCATGAAAGGAAAGGTCAACTAATTAAAAACTACTTTTTTAATAACAATAATATGTTCCATGCAGCCCCATTAATCTCAACACAGTATTCTGATTTAAATTGTGTGGAATGAGGAATATGAATTGAGAAGCAAAATATTTTTCCCCCCACCATCTCAGGTGGCGGCCATTTTGCACTTGTCGACTGAAAATGACATCGAAGTTGATCGGGGCTTCGGTGACGAACAATCACAGCTCACCAACTCTAACATTTTCTTGACAGTAAAAAAAATATGTGGCCCCACTCATCTAAACATTGTATTCTGATTAATATTTTGTTTGTGGGATATGAATTAAGCAACAAAAGCCACCAGTTTGTATCCATCTTCAGGAGTGGCCATTTTGAGAACGTCTTTGCAACCTTTTGCGACCTGGAATGAACCCTGACCAAAAAAAAACAACAACAACAATCGCAAACACTGACAAGCTTAGTGTGACACCACCTTAAATTAAATTGCAGCTGTTCACCATAAAGTGTTTTTGTATTAATGATGCAAATTCATATGGAAATCCCTTTCATACCGGCTTTTGTTGGCAAACAGATTTTCTGTCTGCCAACTGAGTTTTTTTTTAATCTGCTAGCAACAACAACAAAAATATGCTGCCTTTACATAACATAAAATGTGATGTCTACCCTGAAGTCCACCGCTGTAGCCGAGACACACCTCAAAACTTTTACCATTTGAAAACCGTTGGTGTTCAGGAAAGAACAGTAGCTCAGATGCAAGAGCTAAGATTGGCAAATGCAATGTGAATGAGTGACATGTTTAAATGGGGAACATATCGTTAACAGGTGCACAACCCGCAGAACAACACTTGAAGACTCTTAACAGAGGAGGCACGAAATCAACAGATGCTGCTTTCAGACGGGGGGCCGACAGGACTGTACATACGAGCGAGAGATGTGAACAGAGCATGATTAAAAAAAAAAAGGCATATACTGTATACTATGAAGGTCTCGATCGTGTTTCCAAAATGGTGTCTGCGGCTAAAGCAGCCGCTTGAGATAAACAGTTGGACACTTTCACGTTCATTCTCCAGATGAGATTTGAAGTGACCAACATTCTGAGGAAGGCCACCGTTTCTAAGGAGCATGAACCCGCCAACATCCGCGAGTCGTTCTGTCCCAATGCAAAACAAATGTCTATATTTAGTCCACCTCTAGTGAATGTGTAAACATGAGCTCCCACTAAGGCACAGGAAAGACAAAGATGATGATCATCATCATCAACAAAACACGGCGCATCACTTCCCTTTTCTTCCCTTCAGTTATCACAACTCCTACTTTTGTCAGAGTTAAAGTAACTTCCTCTACACACAACACAGGAAAACAACCGAACTTTGTGTACTTTTTTTTTTTAACATTTGTGAATATTTTTTAACAAACAGGTAAGGTTGGTATTGCCTTTCCTTTTTCAGCGATGTTTTTAAGTCAAATAGAATGGTGTCTAATTTGAATCCCGAAAATGAACACAGCTATTCCTCATGCCTAACCAAACTGGTTGAACAAAAATTACTTAGCAAATACTTTGTACACAGGTATTTGCACTCAGATCACAAGATATCCAAACTGGTGTCGCTTGAGTGCAACAAATGATACAGTACGTCATCTGAAAAAATAGATATTGCGGTGATTGTTTAGAGACGACGACCACATCGTCTTATTTTAAAGTGCCAAAAAAAAAAAACAACCATTCTGGTTAACTGCAAAATGTAGGAGTTCAAATGCTTACCGGCAGCTCTCCAACTAGCTCAGAAGTTAAGACATCCACGTGAAAGCCGCTCCTCCACGTGCCGGCAGATACACTTTTGCTTTGCTGAGCCTCACCAACTTCCAAAAGGGAGTTCAATGGTTGTGTTGTCACCCCTCCTTCAACTGGCGGAGTTACAGTCACTATTCATCATCTTCCTCGACGCCCCCCCCCTCCCCCCCCCCCCCGCTCTAAACACTGGCTCAGCTTCCTCCTCCCACTCTTACTATTCCCCTAAATTAGGCTGATACTTGGAGTCAACAGCAACAACAAGAGGAACTTTGTCTCCAGAATTCATCCCCAAGGTTGTTTTTTTTTTTTGTTCTCGTCATCTTGTGACTGCAGGAACTTCATCCCCATTCCTTGTGTGCAAATGTCTAACACACACCTCACATAAAACGTGCACGCAAAGAACTGTATTTGTGTTTTACAGTATAGGACAGTGAAGATGAAGATTTATTTATTGACGCTTCTTGGACGTTTAAGAGTTCAATCTGAATTTTGGGACATGAACAACAAATCTGTGATTTGACAGACATATAGATGTCGGGCTTGCATCGAGCCTTGCATTCTGATTTGCATAAAATATGAATGACCAAATGGAATGAAACAATAGGAATAAAATGGCCAAATCCGCAAATGAATTTCATTCGGATTTGCAGGTGTGATATATTCCGTTTGCTAATCCGAACAGACGTCATGTACGCCATTCAATCAGAAAATTCAGGCGGCGTCCAATCTGCGCATGCTAGACATGTGTAAATGCAGAGTGATGTCATCATTTCCACACATCAAAACGATGGCTTCCGACCAGAACCTGTCTGCGACTGCTTTAAAACTACTTCGAACTTGTTTGTATCAAACTGTTGCTTTAAGGAACATGTAAAAACAAATCACAACTTACCGAGCTAAATAGATGGCTGAACTCCATCCTGATAAATCACATGATGTTTACGCCAATCTGTGTGGCATGGCTGTAAAATCACTGTTTTGATTTATATAGTGGCACATGTATTTGGCGGATCAGAAAAGATCATGTAGGGTCTAGTCAGGGTGACGAGACTGGAGGTGTTGGTTAAAACACACACACACACACACACACACACACACACACACGCGCACACACACACACACACACACACACGCACACACACACACACACACACACACACACACACACACACACACACACGCACGCACGCACGCACGCACGCCAGTTTCCGAGTTTGCAAATCCAAAGAAGCATTGCTCCGAGGGGACCGTGGCACACACAAAAGAGCTCCCACAATGCCTCAAATTAAAACTTGTTTACTTTCATCAAGCTGGAAAGGTCACAGAAAAGGTCTTCAAAAGCCTTGACGTACAGTACATCAGTCCGGGTTAAGACAAACCGTCAACAAATGCAATGTCTCCTAGCTGTGGCCGTCCTGTAAAGAGCACTGCAAGAGCACATTGACAGAATTTTCATGAGGTGAATAAGAATCCAAAAAGTCGGCTACAGACTTCCAGGAATACCTGGCCCATGCGGACATCTGTGTTGACGACAACAAATTAGCTCAAACATTAAACAAATGGATGTGTTGGAGGACACCATGGATGCCACTAATGAACAGTGTGGGCAGATGAACCCAATCTTGAGTTGTTTGGAATGAACACACAATGCCACTTACGGAGAAAAGAAAAGCACACCAACCAACTGAAATTTGACCCGATTGAGATGCTGCAGCATGACCACTAGAGGGCGATTGACACCTGACCACCAAGGAATAATGAGAGTCGTGGTCCGCCATTCCTCAAGACCCGGATGCAGGTCTAATCTGTATCTACCATAACGTTTGCTTGAGTTTATGCCAAACGAGGCTGAACCACTTATAAAATCCAAGGGGTTCACATATTTTCCGCTCCAAGTTATGACATTTGTGTTTAGGAAAAGCATTTGTTACTGTGTTATCGTTTTTAAGAAAACTGCATTTATCTATTTGCAATGAAGAACAGACCACGTTTAATGGCGAAAAGTCATTCCGGAGTGACTATAATTGATTCGATTGTAGCCGTCAGCCACTCTGAATCGAGTGACAGCATTTTACCCCGAAGGAATCATCCTTGTGGAAACTTCGGGCGGGACAAAGAAACACTGATGTCATATCAAGAAAAAAATTGAATGAAAAAAGAAAAATAGAATAGAATTTGATTCCATTTGATGAAAATGCGTTATAAAAAGCAAACCGTCATCTGTCCTCACAAAACTTCCACAAAAGATGTCTGGCTGAGAGTCACGTTGAGAAATGCTTTCAAGAAAACTGCATGCAACCTGCCCACAGGATTTATTTCCATGAATGCACACAAGCATCAGTATCAAAGTGCCCCTCTACGAGAGGTTGGCGCCTATCACAACAAAGACCAACATTTATAGGCCGGCATGGTTCAGCAGTACACGGCTGACAAACATGCCTTGTTTGTACACAAAGCATTCATCAGCTGGGCAAGCTCCAGTTCTCATAGTGCTTGCAGTGTATTTACAGGGCTATTTTGGTCGAGGGGCAGGACCCCTCCAGGCCCTCGGTTTATTGGCTGGGAAACCTGCATTCCTGTCAAGACCAGCCAATCTTAAAAAGAAAGTGAGGGCAGAGAAATCATCACCAACCAAGACAGTCGTGTACGTTTTTGACAATGGGTCCGTCACACGGAAGTTTACTTTTCCAACAAGACAATGGTCGTAAACATAAAGCAAAATCGACAATTGAATGGTTCAAAATGAAGCATGTCATGCCTTAGAATGGCCATCTCATAGTACAGACCTCAATCCAAGTGAGAATCTGTGGGAAGATACCTCAGCAAGATCTGTTTTGCAAGACAGACTGGGCAAAACGTAAAGTCTTAAATCTATTCAGGAAATGGACAGTTATGAGGCGCAAATGCAGAGGTACCTCTACTTACGAAATTAATGTGTTTTGGAAGAAATTTCTTAAGTAGAAAATTTTGTAAGTAGAGACGCATTTTCCATGTAAATGCCCTAATCCGTTTCAAGCCCCCCCAAATTCAGACATAAATGTTTTCTAGAGCATAAAAATGCATCAAAATATGTCACAAATACATGTTACAAATTAGATGCACAATAAATGAGAGTTGTGCATAATGTAAAAAACTAAGAATAGAGTAAAGAATAACAATGATGGTCATTTAACTTTTAGCTGCATCCTCATCGGGTTATTTTTTGCCCTTTTTTATTCACGTTCTCTCTCTCGGAAGTGGTTTTTGCCTGGCGTTTTGTAAAGAACTGATACAAGTACGTCTGTTTTTGTAGGCTTTTAAAAATCCTTCGAAAATGTCCGAGGCAAACATCAGCATAGTGAGCGATCGCCCGACTGGGTGATTCACATTTACGGAGAACTTTCGGACTGGCCTGAGGGGCGAATGACGAGGAAGCTGTATAGACAAATAGCTATCCATCCACACACATTGACGTACACGATAGAGGTCCCTCTTAGCCAATGGGATACCAGGATGATGCTCGGGAAAAGCCAATGGCAGAGTAGCTATAAGTATGTTGCGTTCAGGAAACCCGGAGCTGCGAGGAGCAACCCATACTGTATTTTTACTTTTCGTATCGGCAATATTTTCCTGCTGAGGCGTTTTGTAACTTCGAATTTTCGTATGACGAGACATTTGTAAATAGAGGTACGGTGTACTGTACAGTTGAAATGGGTTTCTTCAATTCTTGCCCTGGGCAATTTCACACCATTATGATTTATTGATGGATTAACTGTTGTGATATATATATATAATTCAAAATTCTTGGCTTTAACATCACAAACAAAAACGTAGCGAAAAAGGGTAAGTTCAAGTCACAAGAAAGTGGCCAAACCTCTTGATGTTTATAGCGGAAAAATATTCTTCCCTTCAGAACATATTCAGTGTCCATTATTAATGCTATGTAAACAAATGGAGAACTAGAAATGAGCTTGCGTCAGAAAGAGACCACGTCCAAGAACCTGCGAAGCTGCCCTGCAGCATTTCTCTCTGCATGGCTGAAAGTCACCATGCGCAGCGAAATGGAATGGGAGGTATTTGTGAGCTCAGTTGCCAGATAAGGGTCACACGAAATTAATGCCAGTCACTCCGGGCTGCTTTGTTGCTAAATGCGGTGCGCGCTAATAGCCATTTAATAGAAACGCAGTGGAAGCCCCCTTGAACCATTGAGAAACAAATAAATTGGAATAATGTGGGTGTGCTAATCACAGATTCCAAAGCTTTGCAAGCATGGGTGTTTCTGCAGTTGACTGAATCATTCATTCACATAGTTACTGTTTTGAGAATTACTAACAGGTGATCCATGATCACCGTCTCCAGAAATGGTTTTATCAACTTTTTGGTAATAGACCGACAGTCATGGTCAAGCTAATTATGACATCACAACGGGGTGTTTTCGGAAATGTGTCGCAAGTGATGGCTTCCGATGACTATTTCCTTCTTCTTGTCATCTCAGTCGATAGGATTGAAATTGCTTGGCTCAGTCTGGGGCGTCTGAGTGAAATCCATATATTTCCTGACCTAGCGACACACACCCATGAATCATCGGTAGACCGTTTCAAAAGAGCTGATGCTGCTGAGTGCTGTCAAGGAGAGACTTTCTTTGAATGTTTTGCCACGGTTACCCCGGTACTCTGAAACACAAACACCCGTGGTCTAAAATAACAGGGGGGCTGTTTCTTTCCCCCCTTCTATACTTGTTTGCGGAAACTTGCAGTGGTAAGGTAGCATATACGGAATTTAGAGATAATGTTCAGTGTAAGTCAGTGGTGTCAAACATACGGCCCGTGGGCCGGAACCGGCCCCCAAGGAGGTTCAATCTGTCCCGCAGGATCATTTAAAAGTGAAAAAATGCATTAAAGACACCGAATGAATATTTTTAATAAAATGCAATTTATGGATTATCCGCTAGGGGCAGACCGTTTTGATCAGAGTAGAAGACGACATTGTTTTGATCAGAGAAGAAAACAGCAGTCTCAATCTGTCCCTGAGACAGACCCAACACAGCAGACGGGTCTCAATGTGCCAATGCTTCTTTATACCAAAACAAAGACATGATATTTTGGTTATTTATAGCAGAGTATGGTGTAATGTTAATGGTCCGGCCCACTTGACATCTATCGAGTCCGTATGTGGCCCACAATGTGAAATCAGTTTGACACCAAAAAGTTGTTCTGGTCCTTTTATTCAATGAAAGAGAGCTCCAAACACAAATCACAGACGACCCTTGCGGTTCATCCAAAAACCAGGCCAGCTACATTTGTGTTTTTGTCTGTGTTTGTGTGTCCCTCTCTATCAAAAAAGACAAAACAAAAAAATGGTTGTGTAAGACAGAGGCTGCAGTCTGCAAGTCAAAAGAGGATATGAGACAGTAGAAATGAGCACAGATGGGGAAGTGGAGTCACACATTCAGCACATGCCCCAAAATATCCCACCCACACTCACCTCTTCTAGATCATGGGTCATCAAATATCACATGCCAAGCTGTCATTCCACTGGTTTCTAAGAAGCACCGTTACGTGACATTTTTTGTGTGCTTTTTCTTTTTTTTTTTTAATCTTTCGTCTTGAAGTAAAATCCAGTAAATCACGCAGGCGCTTCCTGGCCCAGTCACCAGGGAAAAAAAACAAAAACAACAACAACAAAAAAACAGTCCCTATCCATATGGCTGCTGAAGTTGTATTTACACACACCTACTGCACTTTCACACTTGAGTACATCGGACCAAGCTGGCTTCTGTGTGTTTGCACGGACGCTTCTGTTTACTTGAGGAAAATTAGCCCCATCACCAACACGTATAGGCAAACACAAGCCCAATGAGGCTGAAATAGGATCACTCGCATGCGCACACTTTTCTTCATGGATTGCACACACGCTTGCCCGAGTTTGTACACTCTTTACATGGGTCACACTGTGACCCAATGCGTGACAATGATACAGTAGAGTGGGGTGGACCAAGTGCCCTGCAGGCCGAAGCCACAGAACGCAGTGAGAATTCAATGAAAGTAATGTGGTGCTTTTATAGCTGCTCGATATATACGAATCAACCTCACACCTGGCTGACAGTGACCACATTGTTGAGTGAGTTTGTTTACCTACCCCGGACTCCTCTCACTGTGCGCACTTTGCAACGACACATACATGTCTGTCTACATCTGTCTCCGTTTGTGAGCTGCAGAGGTTTTGGAAGAGCGAGGGAGTGAGAAAATCTAGTCCAAATTTTAAAAGGCCGCAAAGGGTTTGATGTCATCATCTAGGAATCTTAAATTGCATTTGACAAATAACTTGCAAATTAACTAATTAGACTGATATCCAGCATTATGTTGCTGAAACGCAATTTCTTTAGAATAATAGAAAATAAGTACAGTGGTGCTCTGAGATTTGAGTTTCAATTGTTCCATGAGCACAATTGTAACACAAAACACTTCTCAAATTATGCTTATCCATTGAAAGGAATGGAAAATGCTATTAATAGTTTCCAGCCTACCTAACAACAAATCAGTTTTGTGGTCATGTTTTAAAATAAACAATGGCACTCTACGATATTGTATTTGGATAATTAAAGAGAATTTATAAAAAATGCAATTGTTGGCGCAACATGATTTAATGCTGCATTCAAATTCATTGTGGTGCTCCTTCTGTTGTGCTTTCCTTGGCTACCGGGAGGCTGTAATAATAGACATTTGTTTTGCAGCAGATTAAAAAGATACACCTGTGAATATTTATTGTGTGTCTACATGCATCCGTTGCTCCTAAAACCATGACTCCGGTGTCAACGCTAAAGGTTAGCATGTCAATAGCCTCTAGCATTGTTTGTTAGCATTAAACTAAGTGGGATTTCACATGTCAAAGCTATGCGGTAATTTTATACAAATTGTGTAATTGTTTCCTAGTTAGTCTGACACTTCAACTGGGAGTGGCATTAAACAGTTTGGAAGCCTTCTTTTTTTTAATGAGTTGTTCAAATATTTGTCAAAGTGCTGATTATTGTGAAGTGGGTTGAATTGAGTTCATTGCCACTATATACAACGTTTGCATCAAAGCGCAAAGATGGCTGAATGGCGCCTCGTATTTCGAAAAGCTCTTTTTAAAAACAATTTTTTACTCATATCTCAAGGCACCGCTGTTTTCGGAACATTTTTTCAGCATGACCAGATTAGCAATACAAAAACACTCAAAAGAAATTAAAAGCTCAAATCCTCATACGGTATCAGATTTGCTCGATTAGTAGTCTCAGGTATTTATTTGAAGTGACAGAGTGCATTTGAGAGCAGCTCATTTGTACAAATGTTAGAAGATGCTACTTTCCTACAATTCAAGTCTAGGCAGTAAAGCAGAGCATCGGCCTCACGCTGCCTCGGCCGAGCAAAACGCATTAACAGCTCTGACTCTGGCAGTGACCTGTTTGACCTGTTGCCCTCAGCAAGGCGCCACAGAGATGCAGAGCAAGGACAATTAGACGCAATAAGATTTTTGGGGGGGCTCCAAAATTCATTGCCACCCTTAATTGATTAATTGGTTAACTGTGACAGCTCCAGTTTGTTCAATTATCTTTACTATTACAGCAAAGATGACTATTTGAGAAATTACAATAAGTGAGTACCTAATTTGCATTCTTACTTTTGAGCATGTCTAATTAGATGTTCCCACAAAAGAACATCAGCACAATATGGATACCGGTACTTTTGAATCAAGGGGCACAAAGGTTTGAAGTAGGGCTAAACCAGCTCTTGTGCAAGAGTAGGCCAACTTTTCCTGCAGGCCTTCAGTAAAGAACAGGTGGAAGTTTTCAAATCTTGTAGTTTCACAGGTCTTTTTTTTTTTTGCCACAAAGCAACACAGAAAACGCAAAACTCACCAAAAACACAATACAACGCCTCACACTGATCAACTGACCTCTGCCATCATGTGAAACTTGCCGTAAAGCACAATTTACTACATAATTCTGTCCTATTTTCTCACTGCCCTCAAATGTCCAATTTTTTGGGGGGGGGGGGGGGTGTTAAAAATTGAATTAATCATATCTGTAATACAACCACACATGTTATGTACAACTTCACTAATTATGGGGAGTGGGAAGGGAGATGGGAGGGGGGGAGGCATGAGGAGTTGTTACAGGGGGGTAAAGTTAGACCACTGAGAAATACTATGGGAATGCATCACATGAACTATCCTTATTACTGGACTGTTTAAAAAAAAATCATATTCCTTGTATCACATTTTTTGGTAATTTTTGTTGTTGTTGTAACCGTGATACCAACCAGGAGGACAAATTATATCACCACTAATAGTAAACCTATGGTTCGTGAGTGATTTAAGTCTGAGGGCAAAGACTAAACATACTTTGTGGAACCTTCAACAAGTTACGTTGGCAGTGGGCAATTAACTGGAAGCCAAAGTATTTGAGCAGGCAATATAATTTATGTAGTCACAGCTTATACATAGCAACACAGCCTGGGGCTGAGGTGTTGTTACTGATACTGGCCTGGCTTCAGCTGAGCAATGGCAAGCGGCTGACGCTCAGCGAGAAAGGAACAAGTCGTGCATTTTCAAATGACAAAATCTTGATCGAGAGCTGAACAAATAGCCTTTCAACGTTTTCAATAAGATGCTTACAATAACAGACTATTATGACACCTTTAAAATGAAAAACGCCATTTTAATTTGTTTGACTGATCTGAAATGTATGAGACTGCAGAGCATCTTAAAAGTTCTTGAACGTGTCTGCCTTTTCTAAGCACAAATAACATACAAAACAAGTGTCTTAAATATAAACGCCCCCCCCCACACTCACACACAAAATAAAATATATAAATTAATAAAACAATCAATTCAAAGTTGAAATACGCTTTGTCTGATTTACGCCGGCGTTGTTTTAAAAGTGAAATTTTGTTGAAACGTCACGCTTACCAGCTCTGAAGGTCAGACAGAACGCAGTTAAGAGTAGCTTGGCGACAACTTCTCTGGTGCACTCCCCAGGGAGGAAACAGCAACAACCTCCCTCTACCACTGAAAAAAAAGTGCCGTGTTTGATCAAGTAAACGCCCCAAAAAGATTACGTCTTTTGTCACGTGCAATGTTTTGCCCGTCTAGCCGTGGCGGCCTCTCCGCGCGTCTACTGTCACCTGTACCGTCACCACTGGCATCGGGTTTGCGGGATTGTGGGTAATGTAGTTCTCACGCACAAACAGCCGGGACTATTATTAGACAGTGACGTGAGAATTGTCAACGGAAGGAGAGAACAGGTCATCCAACAAGACCAAAAGCAAAGAGGCGACTTTGTTTATTTATAGCTGCAATTTTAGGCGCTGCCAATGTTATATAATTAAGACTGTTCTATTGGTCTTTCTAAAAATTGATATGGGCCCGGGTAAGAACAAGGTCCCCCCACAGGTTTTATAACAGTGGACTGTAGGATCCTGACATTAATGGATGACTTATATCAGCTTGAATCGGTTAATAAAAGGTCTTTGATTAGTGGTCAGAAATTTGTAATGGTATACAGTACGCCATTGTGAGAAAGTATGGGGTCAGGTCACCTTGACAGTTTCGTGAGTTGAAATATGTGTTTGTGTGTGTGTTTATATGACCACTGTATATTTCTCCCATAATCACACTCTCTATGTGTATAACCTCTATACATACTGTACATGTAGGCACACATGTAAACTATTGTATACACTTCTTGACTTTGGCAGATGGATACAGTTCTAATTATGTCCTAGTATATAGTTATTTCAAAACATTGGACATTTCTAAAGGGTCCCAAGCTTTTCATAAAGTGTACAAGTAATGTGTTATATGTACTACATACAAATGTTTTTAAACTCAACAGACCATGGTGTAACTAATGTTGGGTAAAGCACATACCATACTGATAACCATTAGGCGTGTCTGGCTGCTGGGAACTGGAAAATATTCTCTACTTATTGTGTTTTGGTTGTTTTCTTTATGTTGACCGCTGCCTGAAATGAATAAATAATTGAAATGAAATTATCATGGAAATCAGATGTGATCACAATACCACGTGTCACCACATGAGGGCAGTGTACTGTTTCAAACAAACTACAGTCAGTATGGCATTCAAAGGGGCATTTTCCTTTTTATTCAATTCAAGACAATTAATGTTAGAGTAAATAGTTGATCCCCAACTAAAACACTCAATTGGCATCTGCCAAATGTTTGTCTCTACGAGTCTTCACAGCACATTATCAGATGAAGAGATGCCATGTTTTATTAAAGCTGCTAAACAATTCAGATTGAATCCTTTTCTGAGGTAGCGTCTTCCCTCCACTGCACATTATGATCAAGTACAGCAGAGCCATGTATTATTTGACATTCAATACGCTTAACACAAGGGCAGTTATTACAGTGGTGAAGGAAGGGATTCAATTCACACAAAGTCAAAGGTTTTTTTTTCTGTGTGTGTGTAAAGCCAAGAAACACGAAAAGATAAACAACAGTGTAAATGTTCTCACTGGCCACTTATCACACAATACATTGTGAGTTTATGATTAAATTATCTGATTCAATCAAAATATGTTTTTTGCTATGAGGATGTGGATGGGGACTGTTTTTATGGTTTAAAAAAATGGTATGCATGCATTAACATAACTTAACAGAATTTACTGTAGCGGTAATCAAATGGCCATGTATTATGATTATCTTTTTTTTTTTTAAATGGTGAAAGCAGGCAGCGGAGGGAGGACTTTGCATCCCTCTCACGTTATCTTTTGTGGCTTTCTGCACGACCAACCGGTGATCTATTTGAAGTGAGTTTTGGGAAGGCCATCTTTATCGACCGATAAATGCTCAGTCCGTGCAAGTCAGGAGGTTGGAACAAATTTCTCTTGACCGAGCAACAAACAAACAGTGAGGATTCTGGGTGTGACGCTCTGCTGCAGTCGCAGTGAGAGCAATCTTTTTAAGTTTACTGGGACAAAGGGTACTGCGGATGCCACCAGTCCACAAGCCTCACACTGTGTACAGGATCCAGCACAACCTGTGTGCCGCCATGATCTCCTCTTTTCTTCCCTCTTTGGATCGGCGAGTCCTGGAACACGAGACGAACGCGGTGATGGCGCATGTCCGTGCTGACGTTGATGGTGAACTACAACAAAAGCACAGAGAGCAATGAACATCAAAGAAATCATAATAAATGATCAAGATAAATGTCCTGTTAGGGCGTGGTAACATCTTCCCATGTTTCAGTAGTCTACTTTCAAATGGCAAGTGCAAAATCTAAATCTTACAGTCAGTATAAAAACGGAGAGGTTATCAGACCGACCAGGGTAAGCGTCATGCCCATGACCACGGGGGTGAAGATGAAGTTGAACGTTGACACTTGAAGCATGTAACAGTCCGAGTCCGAATTTGTGTGGACCTCTTCATACTGTTGGGCATCCGCAAGGACTTTGCATGTCCGTTCTTCGTGTTTCCCTGCTCGGGAGCAAAAATTATTATTAGGTTAACGGTTAAGCATCAGTGTAAAAGCTGTTTTGGAAAAAGACAATTACCTGCTTTAAAAACTTGAAGTTGAACTCCCACAATCCTTCTGGTCGAGTCCCAGTCACCTTTTTTATCCAGAACAATAAACACTGCAGAAGAAAACAAAGTCAGACATTCACTTTAACGAGATACTGTCCATGCCTTGTTCTTTGCTTCCACAGTCGAACCAAGAACTCACAAAACAATATTGTTAGGATTGACACCTCTAAATCTGCCGCTGTGCAAAAAAGCCTTGCGCAACCTCGACTTCAGCTCAGTGAGTACCTGAAAAGACTGACTCCACAAGTTTTTCTTTGCTTTTTTTGTGATGTCACCAGAAAGCAGTGATGGCAAACAGGAGAAATATGATGATAACCATACAAGTAGAAATGTAACTCAATGTTATTAAAGGTACATGCCTCAGTTATATTGGACAAGATGATAAAAACTGATAATAGATGATTTTTATTATCAGAGATTGAGCACAAAAAATATCCAGTTGAACTATAAACAGAAACTGAAAAATCAGCAGAAAAAAAAAAAGTCTTAATCGTGTCTGAGAGCGAGGTCACAGGGTAGTTTACCTTGGAATTGAGCAAAGTTGTGGGTGTAGATTCTGGCATGGTTGGAATTTTGGAGACACGTGAGCTGAATGGCTCGTACAAATGGAAAAGGGAGCGAATCACACGGGCCCTGAGACTGCACATCCTGTCAATGCAATCAGGCTGCAGACGAAACGGCAGGTCAACATCCATCCGGTAATGCCTTTGAATGGGAGAAATGATGGGAGGGAGTAAAAAAAAAAAAAAAAACAGGTATGTTATACTGGAACGGCAACGCAACCACGAACTCCCGGGGTGGGAGGAAAAAAAATATATATATATGTATATATATATATATATATATATATATATATATATATATATATATATATAAACACTCGCGTCTATTGCACGTATGTCAGCTTGCCTGTCTACCTGTTTGAACATGGTGCCGATCACGCATGAATTAGTTTACACAAAACGCTATTCAAATACTCAACATTCAATGATTAATCTGCCTTTGTGTGCACACGTGCACCCTTTGTGGCTTTCGTTCTTGCCAAAGTTTCGAACTCTCTGAGAAATGGCGAGGCCATGAGAATGCGAAGGGAGGAGTGTTACTGTTGTGTTAGCGCCTCAACATGGCTACGCTAGTGAAAGCTAAATTTGTACAAAAAGGGAAACACACAGATTAACAGAAAAACGTGTCCGTCGGACCTCGAGGACCCTGCCGTCTCCGCTAGCTTATCTGTTGTCGTAGATCAAAGCTTCTTTCATCTGTGACGTCATTGCTTCAGCGCTGATTGGTTGAAACCAAAAAACGTGCACGTGCGTACATGTCCGCGCTGATGCACGCTCAACAGAGAGCAGCGGACTATCAAGTGCTACGGTGCGCTTTGCTCGAGTGGTGTCGCGACAAGCAAAACAACGAACTCAGACGCGTGTTCCTTCAATGTTGTCAACTCATATTCGAATTAATTTTAGGCTATTTTTCCTCAATTTTCCGGAGGAACTTTTATGAAAATTTGAAAATCCAGGATTCGGGGAAAATACGGAGGACTTTCTACTCTGGATATAAAATTGATGGAGTTAAATTAACCTCACCTTCTGTATAGCCTGGTCCAAAAAACTGCAGTGCATGTGACCATCCATGCATTTCTACAGATTAGTGAGAATCTGCAAACGTCTTCTGGTCGAATATAAGAAGAAAGCACAAGCCAGATGTCCACTGGATACTCCTGTCCGTCACTGCTCTCACTGCTCTCTAGAAGGACACAAATTATATTTATTTATAACAAAGCTGCTTCTCACTTGTTCTTCATCAACGCAGTCATAGCATACCCTTTCTCCTCTTGTTCTTCTTCTTGTGGATCACTTTAGTTTCACTGTCGCCATCTTCTTCTGCGTCTAGGTCATCACTGCTGTCCAAACCATCTATTTTGACGGTCCCAGCAGAGGAAAGAACCTCTTCTACAGTACCCTGAGATGCTTCCAGGCCACATAATAATTTAACTGAAAGGTAAAGTGCTCAAGCTAATCAGTTCAGACACAAAACCTGAAGAAATTGTCTGCAGCAGTCATTGTTGAGTTACTGTACCTTCTTTTTCAACTGCATTTGCAACAGCCTTTTTCACCCTACCAGACTTCACAACGGCCGGATCGGCATCAGCGTAATCAGCCACCGTCACTGAAGTTGGGAAAAAGTGCATGGTCATGCAGCATTTATCTTTAAGATAACATGCACAAGACATCTAGGTTATATTTAACCTGCGAGCTATTTTAAAATCAAGAGCAGTATGGAATAGATATTATATTTTATATTATTAATATAATTAATTGATACGTTTAGAACGTACTGAAGCTGTCACGACATTTTTATGAACGACAGTTGTTGCAAAGGAACAGCTAGCTTGTTGGCTAATGGAAAAGTGAACACAAACTCGACCGACCTGATTCCGAGCAAACGTCCCCAGCCCGAAATTTCAGCCGTTTTCGGTTCCCTTTCTTGGGCATGTCGACACTAATGTTCTGTGGACGCTTAATGTGGCTGTGAATCCAGCCATGGCTCTATGGCAAGCTGGGATTTAGAAAAAGAAAAAAGAATGAGAGAGATATTGAAATTTACCCCGCCAGGATCTTCAGCCATCATGGAATGACGTTTTGGCTAGTATCGCGAGTGTAGAGTTGTCTAATTCAGGAAGTGGTGCTGCTTGTATTATACCGCATAGTATATGAATGGACCACCGATAGGCACTTCGCAGCTGAAGTCAGAGCGCAACCATTTTACGTTGCCACAGCTATTGACAACTTCTATTATTTTTTTCGCTGAAAACACAGTTATTACTGCGCGTTTTATGATCACCGATGCAAAAATAAAAGCCCCCGAAAAACGAACTTCACTGTTTGCATCGAACATTCAGCGAAAATGATCTCAGTGTCGTGAATTCTGACTGGCAGAGGTTCGGTTTACGTTTCGCAGCGAATTTTTACCTGGTGGGCCTAGCTTTTCAAAATAAAATGTGTCAAACTCAGGCTTGGCGGCCGGATCCGTTACAAAGCATCATTTTATGTGACTCGCAAAAGCAAATCTTGTGCATCAATTTCCAGGATTCTCGCTAAAATCTACCAACATTTCAAATCGTTATATGCAATATGATTTAATGCAGGTTCAAATCTGAGCTCCTGCCCTCCTCTCTTGCATTGAGTTTCCCCTGTACTGACTTTCTCCCACATTCCAAACGGACTTGAAATAGGTGAATTGATGACTCCATATTGACCATGAAAATGTGAGAGAATGGTTATTTGTCTGTCTATTTGTGCGATTAGCTGACGATCCGTCTTAATGTA
Source organism: Hippocampus abdominalis (assembly GCA_018466805.1). Classification (NCBI taxonomy): domain Eukaryota; kingdom Metazoa; phylum Chordata; class Actinopteri; order Syngnathiformes; family Syngnathidae; genus Hippocampus; species Hippocampus abdominalis. The sequence continues at coordinate 13,071,745 of CM031707.1, forward strand.
CTGCGTCAAACCCAAAGACGGCCGGGATAGGTTCCAGCTCAACCTATCGCGCGAAGATAAACGGTAGAAAAAAAATTGATGGATTAATCTGAAAGTGCGAACAATGTCGTTTATTAGAGTTCCATTGCATTTAAGTTTAAGAGAGGTACGGCATTGCTATTCACACAATACATACTTTTACGTAACTTTAGCCTAAATGAGCTATTTTATTGTATTTTCTGGTTGGGTTGTAGCAAAGAAAACACTGTGAGGCTATTGACATTTTCCCCACAAAGCTGTATAATATGTGAAGTATATGGCACACGTTAGAGCAGTTAAAACCTAAGAAGGCTTGTAATATCCTTTTATGTCTCCCATTACAAACGCATTGGCGTGATCCCATTGTCATTGGAGATCCTGCAGGGAGCGCTGTGCATCCAAGTGTGCAATCATGCACAGTCGTAATGAGCGTGTGTCCGTGTGGTGGTGATGGAGCTACTGGGTCATAATCATGCAAATAGCGCTGCACAAGTATACGTTCATCAGTGAAGCAGAAGACAAACTTGACCTTGTAAGTGTACATCATATGAGGTAGACGGGCTACAATTGCAGATGTGCATGTGTTAAGGGGGAAGGGGGCGTGCGTGTGTGCGCGTGTTTGTGCGTATGTGTGTGTGTTTGGGGGGGGGGGGGGGGGGGCGATGGTGATAGAAGCAGAGAAGGCGGATGCAAATAAGACTCACTCTCTGACACTCGCGCACACATACATAGACGTTGACTGTCTCCAAGAGCAGATCAGACGTTCTGTCACGGATCTATTCTGGCATTTTGGAATTCTTCCGTACTATGATCCCAGCCGTGCTCGCGGACACCGCCCCTCCGAGCGGCCGCGCGCCTAAGCTGTCAATCACGTCACGCCGGGCTTGGTACATGTGAGCGAGAGAGTGCATGGCGCGCCGGCTTGGGCGGATCTGCACACGGGGAGAAACGACCGTGGTTAACGAGGATGAAAGGTCGCCCGTTTTCGCATCATTTCGATCACTCTGAATAGGTAAGAATATGGTGCACTATTGGAAGAACACGCATGGCGCGCGAATATTTAGCCGCGCGTTTGCATGTTGCCCGTTTTTTTGGGTTTTTTTTTTTGCTCGTGGCCTCCAATCAGTTGAGATGCATAGGTTAGTTTATATGTAACACACACACCGGTCTTGAACCGACAGTTCGCATCGCCCCTGTACATCCAGCGCAGCAGCAGAGATGATGTGCGAGGTGATGCCGACCATCAGCGAGGGGGACTCGGCCGGTCCCCCGAGAGGAGCCGGCAGCGTCCCGAATGGCTCCGAGCAGGAGGCCAACTTCGAGCAGCTGATGGTCAACATGCTGGACGAGAGGGACAAGCTACTCGAGTCCCTCAGGGAGACACAGGAGACCCTCATCCAGTCGCAGACCAAACTGCAGGGGGCGCTGCACGAGAGGGACGTGCTGCAACGTCAGATCAACGCGGCCCTGCCTCAGGTGAGGAGCAGCCGGTCTTTGGAGGGGCGCAGATTCCATACATTTATATTGCGCTTGTTATTTGATACTCTGTGGTAGCCTGCTTGGCTAGGCAACCATCTACGGTCAGTTCATTGTGGTTGGTGAATGTAAGGCGTTTATAGATTCGCACATACTGTGAAGAAAGATCACCGTCATGGTAGCCTTGTTTCCAAAGCATTGTGTGAATGACTTGGGACTCGTGATCTTCAAGTTGTATGAAAATAGGTCAGAGTAAGTGAGCGGAGTCCTTCTACAGAGACCTTGCACAAATTGACCTTCCAGTGGCCGCTCAGGACTGGAGTACGTCAAAATATGTGAGAAATGTAAGTCGATGTATTGGCGAACGCTGGTCGCGATCTCCTGAATTTGCGAGTTAAAAGACCCAAAAATGATGGCCCACATTGGCAAGTACGTGCACAAATCCAGATGTGATATTTTAAACATTGTTTTAAAATATGTGCCACACACAATGCGCCAGATTGACACTTTTCACGAAAACAGAGTTCTGTACCACTGCAAACTGCAACCACAATAATGAACAAGGTGAATCAATACCACCCTGTCAGTGTCAATCAAAATTGAACATTATAGTCTTTGTCATCATATCTTGAATTGGATGTCAATATTCCCTTGGTGTGATGTTGATAATGTTGTGGCTGCTTCTTTCAATATCTTATTTTGTGAGTTTGGCTACCTGTGAGAAAACCACATTTACAGTTTGGGTCTTCAACTGAAACGCTTTGGAAAACCTTGCATCAGTAAGAATCTTACCCAGCAGTAAATGGGCAAAGGTTGTTCACATTGTAATCATTTCAACCAATGAGACCAAGTACTTGTCATGTGTCAGATAAATCCACTGAGTGCAGTTATTAAGGAATGAAAAACAGTTTCCCTGCCTGTGAGTTACTTCTTGTGATGTTGTCGGTGTAGGTCGTGACTGGCATCATGTTCCCTCCTTAATGGGTTGCTGTTTTTCAGCTCTTGATCTTGATCAGCTATCCTCGACTAACAAGAAAACTCGAAAAGTGGAGTTGTGACTATCATGGTCTGGCCCACATTATGCTTGGAACCCCCTGCAGAGAACAGGCCAAGGCCCTACCTTATCATTAATATGATTGAAACAACCTCACACGGTGACCTGCCTGCTCCTCAGGGCCGTTTATGTACTTATGGCGACCTGGAATATCTTTGACGATAGCCCGTGAGTGTGTGTTTGAGCGAAAGAGAGCTGAATAAGCGATGTCGCAGCCACCTCGCATGGCGACAATAAGGCCTCAGCGCATAATACTGTGTTATCCTCTCCGACCATCAGGTCTAAATGCGTGGCGTGATGTCACACCGAGCACGATGGTGTGCTGCATGCATGTGTGTGTGTTAGGGGTAGAGAGAGAGCCAGAGCGAGAGAGAGAGAGAAAACCATGCTGGAGATGACAGCATCGCTGCAGTCGCTTGTGGGAGAAACATGGCTGCTTGCTAGTGTACATCGCCCTGGGCTACTTGCTTCCACACAGACACTTACGTGTCACGTGTGTTTTTATGTATGTGTGGCCATGTGTTTGTGTGTGTGAGAGAGAGAGAGAGAGAGAGAGAGAGAGAGAGCTCAGATGGCAAGAGGCTGTCATGCCTGTTTTCTAATCTTGCTTCAGCGTAATGTGTAATTGTAGCTATAATTCAAGTATTAGTTATACCGTCATACACCTCAGGGACATTACACACACATTATGACTGGCCTGCTTGGCTATAAGCTGACTGCGCGCACACACACATGCAGGTTTTTCACACACACCAGTTGTCCTGAATGGAGATGATGTAGTGGGTAAGGCCAGTTTCTCAAACTCAGGTTCAGAAGACAAAATGGGTCGGTGCTCAAGGGTCAATTTTTATTGGGCTGTAGATTGTCCGAATAAAATACTGTAAGAAGCTATTGTATTGATCATCAACAGGCACACACTTTCTTGGCAAAGGCATTTTTGATCCACGTTTGCCGATAAATGAATATTTTCAAGGTTCATTAGTGATTAGTGTATGTACAGCATTCATCAATATTGTAACAATGCGGCGTGAAATATTCTAACAAGCTTTGATCTCGTAAGACGAATCAAATTTCTCATTCAGGTTACGAGCTGGAAAGGAAAAGTGTGTAAAACCCTGCAATGAACAATAGGAGATAGTCAATACATAGTGTTTGGAATTTATTCCAGGAATTGCTGGGCTCATTTGAAGAATGATGTCTGGCCTCGACACACTTATGTCGTGTAAAACACAAACAAACACAAAAAAAATCAACAAAAAAAGGAGGACTGAATCAAAGCTTTGGATGCACAGAATGTATTAGAGCAGTATTGTGCTCTTTGCTAGAGCCAACGATTCTGTGTAGCCCCCCGGTCGCAAGTGTCTCAATCGTTTTTTTCATGTTCAGTTCCCTCTGTTCTTAAGGTGGTGTAGCTCATGCATGAAGACAGTGCAGTATGAGCATAGCAGGACAGCATAGCGCTATTCCTCAAACCAAACACGTTGTCCTCTGCTGATTTTGCCAGACAAACATTTGTCTTCAAACATGCATCATCTACACCTACTTTATCTGCGAGCGTGTGTGTGTGTGTGTGTGTGTGTGTGTGTGATTTGACAGTTCTGGGCCAGTGTGCTCCCAAAGAGTCAGGAAACACTGAAGACAGAACAATAGATAGGCACAAAAACATAGGGGACAAAAATGTATCGTTAAATCAATCCCGTTTGGATGATGTTCATCGAAACTGAGCGTATTGTTTTGTGAAGTCTAAATTTGTGATATGGCTCTCAATAAATTCTGCACCTCATATTCACTGACTTAATTCAACGAGTCAGTGAGCGCCACACAGTAATCGAAACGTCATTGTTGTTTTCAGAAGAGGAGGAGAATGTATGTGAGGAATAGCAATTATAGTAGCAATAACATTGCTCTCTTCTCTTATGCTCATTCATTCACTCATCCATCTCGTCATGCATTTTCTATACACTGTATAGTATGCGACTTGTGGTCTTTCGGGCCTCGGGTGTGCTTGTGCCAATTCCAGTTTACTATATGCAAAATAGGCACACCCTGGGCTGGTAGCTAGCCAACTGCGAGTCTCCAATTCCGCTAACTTGCAGGTCCAGAAAGTGCAAAATCCTCACAGGAAGGCCGGAGCCAGAAAATGTCAATCCCCCAAACCTCAGAACAATGAGGTAGACGTGCTAATCATTATTTCAGCATGCCTTATTGAGTTATTTATTCTTTAAAAAAAATAAATAAAAAGGGAAGTTACGCAAGCTAGCCAAAATCCTGCTCTATTGAAATCAGGCTAAACAAATCGATATTAGACGTATAGCCCTATAATATTTCACACACTGAACCTGCTTTGACAGTTAAAAATCACCCCCATAAAGTCGAAACAATTGTATTTAAATGTAAAATATTTTGCCCAGCAAACCAATTGTTGTGATGCGGAGATTGAGGTTGCCTTGCCCAGACCGACATCCATTTTTAATTTGGCCTTCATTCTGGTCTCAGCTACTGACCTGCATCTCTCATCATGTCAGTCACGACTGTTACAAGGATAAAATCCGTCCACAAACAGACAGATTTATTAGTAAGCAGCAAATCAGCGCAACAATATTTCTTCCATGTATTCGTCCTATCGCCAATTACTATCCCGATAAATCTCAACTGAAACCCATGCTCGAAGGCCCTCACTTTTCCCGAGCATTTGCGTGTTTTCAACTAAAAGATACACTATTTCGGGTGGTTGTTTCCATAGCAAGAGCATTCCGAAACATTTGAAAACAAGTTTATTAGCATTTCTGTGCTGGAAAAAAAAATGAACAGTGAAAAAGGAAAAAATGTGAATGTATTCACTGGACTGCAGGCATATGTCGGCATATTCCTGACAATTAAAACAACAACGGCGGCTCACCAGGCTGTTGTTTTTGTCCTTGTAGCGCTTCTACAGCAATATTAACATTTACCATACCTGCTACGGTGTAAAACCCTGGTTATGCTCCAGTTTTCCGTGTGACACCACCAATTACTCGCCTTGCCTGTGTGTTACAGCGATTTCAGTCAGTTTTGCGAACGGGGAGTGTTTTTACATTGTCGCCTCAACTGTTTTCTCATCATTACCTTGAGCTCCTTACTTTCCAAGCTATTAAAAGTGGTGCGAAAACTGTACACTGCTGCTAATAGGTGTGCTGGATTGTTATTTCCATAGACCGGTACATCACAATGGGAGGTAGACACTTTAACTTTGCAGTAATTTGATGCCCCCGTATTATTTTGGAGTGTAGATTATGAGGCATTCGCTGATTTTCAAGTGTGGAGCACAGTGGGTAGCCTTGAGACAGGAATTTGCAAGAAACAGCAAAAATGTAAAATCCGCACGCTGATTTGAAGAGAGTTTTGAATCCCGTTTTCACATTTATGTGGGGTCAGTTGGGTCACTTTCTCACAGTGATGTAATTTGTTTTCCATTTGTCTTGTAAAAAAATTTGTCTTTCCAAGTACGGTAGTGGCAGCGTCACTTTGGATCATTGGGTTGGGTTTATTTGTCACGATCTATAGTTAGTTACTTTGCCAAGCAACCTCGGAGTGATGACAAGGGAATCCTGCGGCCTCCTTGCCATTCGTTTTACAATGCCAAATTTTTTCACGGTGAAGATTTCGGATGGAGGCTGTCCCGTTTTCACCTTTATTCCAAGAACGGCTAACCACATCCCAGTATGAGGTCTTATAAGGGTTATAAAAAGTTTCCAGTATTCAGCCGTGGGTTAGTGTGTTGTGATGTTTGGACACCTGTTCCAGTCAGATGCAACACTGGCTATTTTTTGCCAGCATACAAATACACCAACGCACGCACACACAATGCAGCCATTCCAAAACAACAACCATCTCCTTGGATTGAATTGTAGTGGCTGGACATGCAGTTGTGCAAAAACCTTTATCCGTGTATCAATTTGATACTTATAGTTTTGGTTATGAACTATGATTAATTCTTTTGATACAGTGCCAGTATACAGTACTGGTATCTCCTGAAGAACAGTGTGCCTTGTCCTAACACCTTCTTTCCATTTCGGTTTCAGGATTCAAGAGCCATTTTCACCAGGTAGTACTCTTCAGTTACACTTAGCTCCTCAGGACTCTTGGGCCTGCTTAACGTCTAAGAAAAGCAAGTCCTCAGTGCACAAAGCATGAAAAGCATTTTTTTTTTTTTTACATTTTCTCCATTATTTGCTTGTTTGGTGCTGGTTGGTGAAAAAAATATACAGTACTGTATACGTTGCAAAATTAGGTGCCGTATTTAAATTGCCAAATTCTAACTGTGATCTTAGAATAACAAACGGTGGCTCTTTAGTTTTGTTTACTTTAAACGTTAAATAGGATTTACAAACACGTTCCTTTGAGGAAAACAAGCGCATTGTTGTTTCCGTGATGATGGCAAATGGAATAAAAAAATAACAAAACAAAAATCAAAGCAAAAAACAAAACAATGCATCCTCTTAGCATAATATTTGTAAGATGGTTAGGCTGGTAAATGAGGTGCATTTATTTTGTACCTTAACTGTGCTCAGAGCGCACTGAGTCAGAGCTAATTCGAATTACAGCATTTTAGCCCTGCTTTTCCATTTGCCGGTAGCGTTTTGAGCTGGCAGACAGGAGGCACATTGGCTCCGGCTGCGCTGACATGAGACGAGAGGCTCGCTGATGCGTCAGTGACACAATCCAGATGTCACAAGAGGTTTAGTATTTGGATCTGAAATGTTTAGGCCACCATAAATGACGATTTAACCATGTATATTTTTGTAGTGTTCATTCTGAGTCACGTGGTAAGCAGGTTTAATATCAGCCTTGTTTTCGGATGAAATTAGCGATTGGCTACTATGAAGAAAATACAATCGTGTATGTGTGTGTTGTTTAAAATCCACGTAGCAGTTTCTCTCAAAAAAAATATAAAAATACATTGAAGCTCAAGACACGAGCACTTGTCGCCACGCAGCCATTTTTACTAAGTGGAGTCGTTACGTTGCAGTCAAAGTGGGCGGGTCCTTGAATAATCAGCAACGAATCTATGTCACAAAGCTGCCAAAATCTAATTTGCATATTTCTGTATATCTTTGCCTTTCAAAGACTATTGCAGCCAAACAAACTTATTCTCATGATTGTCATTCACAATTTTGTCTTTTGTTGTTCTTACTAGAGGTAACTCCTTACATACTTCTGGGTCAACAGACATGTTTTCACATTTTATTTTTTACAATCATTTTACTGTAGGGGAAAAAAATAAAACATTGTCAACCACATAAGGTCATAAAAAAAAAAGAGCCTGTTTTTTCAGAGATGCAACATGTTCACTTTGTGCGCGTGAAGTTTGCGCTCATCCATGCCAACGTTGAGCTGACGCCAGAGGATCAAGTGTTAAAATGCGTGTGGCAGAGAGAAATCATCGGCTTAAATCTAAATTGGCTCTGCTAAGAAATGCACTTCCTACCATTGCGATAAGATTTGTTTTGCTGTACATTATCCCGACTCTGTCATTTTAATTCCCATAGCAGTGCTGGCAGGCCGCTAACAGCTAGAAGCGACGTATGGCTAACTGGGAAAACAAACAAAAAAAACAAACACTTGTCGCTACCTGGGCAGGCTGCCAATACGCCTGACAAAAGTATTTTTTCTTTATAAATAGTGGTAAATGGATGGCAGTATTTTCAAACACTCAGAGGAATAACATTTGGTGTATTTTCGGAAAACCAATTGAAACACTGACAGGCAGAAGAGCCACGAGCTGCTCTGTGGGAGCCAAAGAGACGCAGGTTTGGGAGCCTCTGGCCACCCCGTGAACTAACGTCACAGAAACATTCTTGGTTTCCCGAATGTTACAATGTCTGATGGATACGTCAGGGTTTCTGAGCGAGGGAGCATGCCCACAGCAAGTGTTGTTTACACATGATTGGGAGAGGCAGCGTGATAGGCCAATATTGGAGAGGGCGAGTGAAGTCACTTAAAAAAAATGGGCCCCATTCTCATTGGTGAGCTGCCGATGCCCGATCTTTTCGCTGTGTTACATAAGCCCCAAACGGGAATTTGGCTTGATGCAGAGCAAAGTGGAGCGTAAAGTGAGCAGCTGAATGCCACCAAGAAACCCTGTTAGAGGAGGAGAGGGAGGCAGCAAAAGAGAGAGATAGGGACGGAACATGAGAAGTCAAGACAAAAGGACGTGAAAATGTTCTCAAGGGCCTTCTTGTGATGCTATCTGCATTTTGGGGGCTTTTTACTCCTGGGGTTTTAACTTAGAACATTTGATACTTCCATCCATCCATTTTCCGACCCGCTTATCCTCACAAGGGTCGAGGGGGGTGCTGGAGCTTATCCCGGCTGTCTTCGGGCAGTAGGCAGGGGACACCCTGAACCGGTTGCCAGCCAATCGCAGGGCACACAGAGACGAACAACCATCCACACTCACACTCAAACCTAGGGACAATTTAGAGTGTCCAATCAGCCTGCCATGCATGTTTTTGGAATGTGGGAGGAAACCGGAATACCCGGAGAAAACCCACTCAGGCAAGGGCAGAACATGTAAACTCCACACTGAAAGGCCGGAATCGAACCCTGCACCTCTGCACTCTGAGGTCGGCGCACTAACCACTGGATCACCAGGCCGCCGACATTTGATACTTGTAGAGCACAATAAATATATGTACAGTCAAAGCTCGGTTTTCGAACGTCTCGGTTCTCGACCAATTTGGGTTTCGACCAAAAATTTTGAGTTTTTTATGCCTCGGATGCCGAACAAATTTGGGTTCTCGAACAAACTGAGCGCACTTGAAAGCACCATTTGACTCCTCTCGCCGTCCTTACACGAGGAAGTGACGCTTCCTCGTGTTGCTTTCCATTGTGAGCAGACGTGTTCAGTAAACATTTTTATTTTAAAAAGAGCGTGGTTTCGGTTTTCAAACAATTTCAGTTTTCGAACAGCCTTCTGGAACGGATTATGGATGAAAACCTAGGTTTGACAGTATTTAAGACACTCGATCAGACCAATTCCCGTTGTTTGAAAAGATATAGGCCACTCTGAGCGTATTGTTGTATTCTTTGTTTTGGGATGTGTGCCTTTAAGGGGTGTGGCTTTGTGAGGCATGTCAGGAGCAATATCGCCGGTTCGTCCATGTGTGAGTAGCTGGGTGTGGGTAGTGGCCGACAGCAGCTTCTTCGGAGAAAGATGAATATCAGACAAAACATTCAGAATTCAGCATGTATTTCATGGTACAGTCATACCTCGGTTTTCAACCATAATCTGTTCCAGAAGGTTGTTCGAAAACCGATTTGTGCGAGAACCGAAGCCACGCTTTTTTTGTTCAATAAAAGAAATCTTTATTGAACACGTCTGCTCACAATGGAACGCTAGACAACGAAGCGCCACTTCCTCATCTACCCGAGGAAGCATCACTTCCTCGTGTAAGGAAGGCGAGAGGAGTCAAGTGGCGCATTCAAGTGCGCTCAGTTTGGTCGAGAACCGAATTTCGGTCGTAAACCGAGGCATAAAAAACTCGAAATTTTTGGTGGAAAACCGATTTGGTTGAGAACAGAGACATTCGAAAACCAAGGTTTGACTGTATTCTTGTTTTGGATTTCAGTGTTTGACTCTTCAATAAACGGCTGAAAGTGCACCTGCAAATGTGGCTCTTATCGCCCACCCGAGCGAGCATTAAATTCCCCCCACAATTTCTTTTCATTTCATTTGAGCAGGCCACATGTGATGCTCACTCATAACTTGGCTCGCAACGCAAAAACAAACAAACAAACAAGCAAAAAAAACAAATCAACCAAGTGACTCTCATAAATGGAAAAACTAAATCTAAAGCCCATGAAATAGATCATGACTTGACTACAGTGTATAGTATCTACGTACAGTTTCCTCCTGTCCCGAGTAGTTTTATCACATCCAGATGTAAATACAGTCAAACCTCGGTTTTCGTCCATAATCCGTTCCAGAAGGCTGTTCGAAAACCGAATTGTTCGGAAACCGAAACCACACTTTTTTTTAAAAATAAAAATGTTTACTGAACACGTCTGCTCACAATGGAAAGCAACACAAGGAAGCGTCACTTCCTCGTGTAAGGAAGGCGAGAGGAGTCAAATGGTGCATTCATGTGCGCTCGGTTTGTTTGAGAACCGAAATTTGTTTGTCATCCCAGGCATAAAAAACTCGAAATATTTGGTCAAAAACCGAATTGGTCGAGAACCGAAACCACGCTCTTTTTAAAATAAAAATGTTTACTGAACACGTCTGCTCACAATGGAAAGCAACACGAGGAAGCATCACTTCCTCGTCTACCGGAGGAAGCGTCACTTGCTCGTGTAAGGAAGGCGAGAGGAGTCAAATGGTGCATTCACGTGCGCTCAGTTTGTTCGAGAACCGAAATTTGTTTGTCATCCCAGGCATAAAAAACACAAAATCTTTGGTCAAAAACCGAATTGGTCGAGAACTGAGACATTCGAAAAACGAGGTTTGACTGTACCATGAAATACATGCCGAATTCTGAACGTTTTGTCTGATATTCATCTTTTGATCTGAAACCCAAATGTCTTCAGTTTAATAAAAACAAAGGAATTGACTTTAACGTTCCAATATTTTTGGAGGGGACTGTACTGTACCTCCTCCAGCAGCAGCAGCGGCAGCAGACTAACATCACACTCCACTCTCTCCAGCATCTTGACAGCTTTACATAATGTGTCATTCTCTTCTTCTCGGCCGCTCGCAATCTTCTCTCCGCTCGGTAGCTACACAGTTTGAGTCAAGACCTCCTTGGAGCGGTGTCTGACCAGGTTGCACAGCTTTTAGCCCCCTCTGGGAACTAATGGATTATAATTGTGCATCGCTATCACCGCCATGCTGCCCTCTCACACCCACACCATGGCTTCGGCGCGCCATCTTTTACTAGCATCCATCCTTCACTCCTTCCGTCCCTGCGCCAGTGCCATCTGGCTCTCGGCACCAGGCACATTTAGCTCAGCGGGGAGCCAATTTGTCCCCTCTGCATCGTGGGAGATCAAGTGGGGACTGCGAGAGAAAGAGAAAGATATACAATTTAGAAAGGATGAGCCGTAAGACTGTAAGTTTAAAAGGAAACAGAATCATCACGTGAGACGTGCCCTTTAGAGACGCATACGCAATGCATGCACATATGTGCAATATTTTTTTTATTTTTTTTTGCAACCAGCAGAGACACAGAGTGTGACATCGGAGGCTAAAGTCCGTAGTTGAACCGTTAAAGGGATTTAAAGAAATTCATAATGCTAAATGCACTCCATGAAATACAGTTTGTCAGCCAGGAAGCACTCTCCGCGAGCTCCCATTCGGCTACCGCACACGCACACACACACACACACACATGCACACAACACTTTCTGAGAGCGTGACTTGCAAGTAAAATAGAGGATTTAGGAGAAGGACACAGAGTTACAACACAGAGTTTGGCTAGTTAACGAAAGGCTGACATTGAACATGTTTCTTGTCTTGCGTGTGACTCCTCCCATGTTCTATTCAATTATGACTTTTCCATGTTGCATCACTAGTGACAACCCCGCCCCACCCAAAATGTATAAATATATATTTTAAAACTCGTTAATCGGTAATATAGTACAGTCAAACCTCGGTTTTCGGCCATAATCCGTTCCAGAAGGCTGTTCGAAAACCGAAACCACGCTCTTTTTAAAATAAAAATGTTTCCTGAACACGTCTGCTCACATTGGAAAGCAACACGAGGAAGCGTCACTTCCTCGTCTACCCGAGGAAGCGTCACTTCCTTGTGTAAGGAAGGCGAGAAGAATCAAATGGTGCATTCAAATGCGCTCAGTTTGTTCGAGAACCGAAATTTGTTCGTCATCCGAGGCATAAAACCGATTTGGTCAAGAACACAGGCGTTCGAAAACCGAGGTTTGACTCTACTTCTAAAATTGTCAGTCAGGTTGAGGTTTTTACGTTCACACATCAATAGTAACGTCTCCAGTTGGTCCTGAATGCTGCTGCTCACCTCTTGACTGGTACTCGTAAGAGGGAGCATAAAATTCCTACTGTGGCATCCCTTCACTGGCTCCCTATACATTTTAGAGTTCTTTTTAAGATCCTATTATTTGTATTCAAATATTTAAATGACCTCGCTCCACTTTACCTCTCTGAGCCTCTCCGCTCCCACACACCTGCCGAGTGCCTCAGGTCTGCGGACCAGACATTATTAGAAGTACCAAGAACTAAGCGGAGGCTCTGGGAATGACTTCCCACTGAAAATTACGGAAGCCCCTTCACTGCCTATCTTTAAAACTCATCTCAAAACTCATTTGTGTTCTTTGGCATTTGACTCAGCATGACTCAGACTTGATCTTAGTTTGACTGTTTTGTGCTTTCGACTGTCTTCGTTATTAATTACAGTCAAACCTCGGTTTTCGAACGTCTCTGTTCTCGACCAAATCGGATTACGACCAAAAATCGGTTCTCGACCAAACTGAGCGCACTTGAATGCGCCACTTGACTCCTCTCGCCTTCCTTACACGAGGAAGTGACGCTTCCTCGGGTAGCAGTCCATTGTGAGCAGACGTGTTCAATTAAGATTTTTTTTATTTAAATGAGCGTGGTTTCGGTTTTCGAACAGCATTCCGGAACGGATTATGGTCGAAAACCGAGGTGTGACTGTATTGTTTTATTGTTGTATATATGATATTTGTACAACACTTTGTATACAGCGATGGTTGTTTTAAAGTGCGCTATAAATACAGTTTAGTTGAGACTCCAGTGAAGAGCATGGAATGCCATTTCTACAAGTCAAAAGCCATCATTGCTAAATTGCCCAGACGGTGTGCACCTGGCTCGAAACATCCTTCACACACAGCCGCATGGGGATAAACATGCACGACGACTTCTGCTAGCACACTTAAGCGCCTCTCCTGATGCGAATGAGAGATTAGCCACTTGAAAGCGGAGTCATGGCCGGCCACACACCAAATTCATCCGTGTTCTGAGGGTCGTCTGTGATAAAGATAAGGTGACGTGCTTTGACTTTGCCGCAAAAGCCACGCTCGGGTTTTATTTCAAGACCTGAATGTGATCTTAACAGAGGTGTACACTCGAGTCGTATGAATTGACTCGAGTCAGAAGTGAAGAGAGCGTTTGCACTCTTTGGCTCTCCTTATATCCACTCTCGTGTCTTGGCTTTTCTCGCTCTCCGCTTTATCAGCGGTGTTCACTGTTAGCGTGCGCGCTGAGAGGCCTATTAGTTAGCTATCAGTCTGTCAGATAAAGCTTCATATCTCTTTGCCCGCTCGCGCAGCTTCGCTGCGACTCCATAAAGGTGGGCAGTGTGCGCTCGTGTGCGAATGTGCGCAAAGATGTCCTTTAGCGATTGCACGTGTGCAACGAATCGACCCAAATCAGCTCATTAAACGAAGCGCCGTGTCTCCGTGGCCCGAGAGCATGATTTTTAAATGAATTTGTATGTGTGTGTGTGTGTGTGTTTTTGGAACAAGGTAACATTTGTGACTGCACTGTACCCACCGTTGGCGTCAGCTGTTAATTCTCGTTCTAGCCTGAAATCATGTTTTGATTGTATGAAGAAGTGCCGTTCACTCGATAAGATTGGGGGTCAGTAAGCATTGCAGCGCCCCATTAGATGACTGGGGGGGCTCTGAATTGAAATGCGTCAACGCGCACTGAGCTGCCTTCCGCTCCCTCTACAGCTGCCACTGTCTTGTCCTGCCCTCAATAACTCCCTCCCACTGCCCTTTCATTAGCTTGGCCCTAACGCTCTCTTTTGGACCAAAACATCCTCATTGCATGTCAAATGGCGTGATTTGACCACCTCAGAACTGGAAATTGAAAAATCTACCTTGTACCAGTGTAAGTATGCGGATGTTATTTGTTTTTATTTTGTCCTGTCAGATTTCAGTCCGTGTTCTGCCATGTCAATCTGATCCGCCTAAGACAGGGGTCGGCAACCCAAAATGTTGAAAGAGCCATTTAGGACAAAAACAAAACAAAAAAGAAATATGTCTGGAGCCGCAAAAAAAATAAAAGCCTTCTATAAACCTTACAATGAAGGAAACATATGCTGTATGGATGTAGTAGACTGGACTGTCTCAGAATTGTTTGTTATTCATTCCTTTGTTGTGTGTTCACAAACGCCCCCATAGAATTTATTTTGTCATTTCCTCGCTTGATTTTTTGTTTTGGTGCATTATTTTCGCTTTTCTTGGTGTCAGTGAAGTGAGCATTAATTTCCGTTTTTCTGAGGCAGTCTTTGAACACCTCTCGAGTCGAACGAGAAGAGAGAGAAGGCACAGAGTCAGACGCAGACGTGTCTGTGTTTGTCGAGACTGTTAAAAGCATAAATAATGTGTACATTTTAAAAAACCAACACCACAGCTCTCCATTTTCGGAGCTGCAACATGTATCTATATCTATTTGAGCTATATTAGCCGACTATCAAAATCTCTTTCCATTTTCAAACATTTTTTATAAAGCTCCAGGGAGCCACTAGATGCCGCTAAAGAGCCGCATGCGGCTCTGGAGCCGCGTGTTGCCGACCCCCGGCCTAAGACCTTCGGAATCGGTCGTGAGGGCCGTCATAACGTCATTTACAGTGTATTCGCAATGGGACTGGTTTTGACCAATCAGATTTCAAGTTCACCTCAGAAGATCAGTGAGACTGGCCCACAACAACGTCCACATTTTTCCCTCCTCAAGTGTATTCAAAGATGAATTGTTGTACTTCATTTTATCATGAAGTAGTGGAGGTCTACTTGTTACGGCAGTTACCGGAACAAAATGTCCTGTACAAGTCGAGGTTTCATCATTGTGAATCAAGCTGTTTTTTTTGTCGTGGGCCACATGGTAGTTATGGTTTCCTTCGGAAGGCCGTTTTGACATGTGAACCCAAACAAATGTATGATGAATGACTAGTTTTGACACCAAAGGCCAGTAAAAACTGTTTGTGCAGATATTATTACATTTATTTGAAAGGGGGTTGGGAAAAAAAAGAGTGAAGACAATTTACTGTTTTGGTATTTTAGCAAGAAACATGAAGTCGATGCACATAATTTGATTTTGTGGGCCCCACAAAATGATGCGGTGGGCCAGATCCGCGCCCTTGGTCCTTGAATTTGATAGCTGTGCTGTAGCATAATACCGTTACTTAAAAAAAAAAAAAAAATGTGTACCTTACCTTGCTTGTAAGGCTGTTAACTGATTGTTACAAATTGTGACCGTTATATGGCATTGACTAATCATGATGAACCATGACTTGGCTGCAGACGCCCTTTTGATTCTGTCTCAATTAATTTGTGGCCCAAAGAAGAACGATTTAACGTCAACTAAGCAGACCTCAGTATTAGACTGCTCAAAAAACAAAACAAAAAAAACACTAGCATGGAAAGAGGACATTACATTTAGTGATTTCCAAGCAAGCGCATTTGACCGAGAATTCACAGCGGCAACAAGATGCGCTGCCCAAATTGCAGCCACTCTGCCCCAACGTGTCAGAGAGGCGTGTACACTCGTCCCTGCATGTGAATCTCTTTCGATTTTGACTCCATCAATGCGTCCACTTGAAAATGAGAACCAGGCAAAAGACAACTGTGAATGAGAGACGGAGGAGGGGCCTGTAGTTATGTTACATAAAGGTCACTTGAAGCTCTGCGGCTTACATCCCACTATGGCAGCGCCCAGCGCCCGCCCCTTCGATCGCGACCCCTTGCACACACACACACACACTTTCGCTGCCATCTTCCATTACTCCTCCTCATCCATATCCAGTTTCCACTTGCACCCTTTTTGTCATTATGGCTTGTTTGGTGTTGCCTCCTCAAGGGTGATCGACAGTTTCTGCGCTTCTCAGCCCGACATCTCGGCATCTTGTGTCACTCGCCGAATAACCACTCTTCTCTTTCTGCTCTCATCTCTTGCGTGAGAAGAGTAATGGGGGGGCTTCTTGATTGCCAACCTCCTTAAAGAGCTGCTTAAGTCCGTCCAGTGAGGCTGATATAGAGCGTTTAAAGCGACAAACTCTGGGGGGAACCCGACTGCTCTGCATGCGTCAGTCAATTTTCTTTTGATCAAATCTGCGCTTTTTGTCCAGACATGAAACATTAGCGTGTGATCAAGAAGGAGAAGAACTGCCCTTGCTTCCAGAGTCAAATAATGGTCATTTGTTTTGTGTACGTGTGTGTGTGTGTGTTTGTGCCAAGTCAGCACACATCGTACAGGTATATTCCATCATCTGTCATTGTTGGCAGGTTATTTTTAATCCCCTCATTTGTCATGATAAACTCTTCTTTCCTCTAGGTCTCAAATTACACTGACTTATGTTGTTGTCTTACATGCAAGCAGGCAAGATCCAGTCGGAGCATGTTTAATGCTGACCCAGTGGGATACAAGTCCCTTCAGAATCCCCCCCCCCCACCCCCACCCTCCACACCACCACCCGCCTCACCCCCCAAGGGCACCGTGGGGTGGGCTCCCGCAATCACACACATTTAGCACACACAATACACGTCAAATCATCCGACCTCGCGCCTCTTGCGACATCAAGCTGTCAAGTCAATCAGGCTCCATCGGTCGATATGCGTGTGCCGACTCAGACCTTTCCCTTCCCACCTCAACCTCTCGAGGCTCTGCACATTTGGTCTCCATAGAAACGGGAGGACGTGTGTGAAAGTTGACTTCCTGACACCTTCTGTCTCACGGGATGCCAACTGTCAGCAACACCGCGTGCGTGCGCGTGCAGTTCATTGAAGCACCAAGTCACCGGATGAAGTAATGACCCAAAACAAATGTCGGTTTTCAAGATGTTTGGCTTTCTAAGCATTTGTTTTGTTTTTAATCTGTGTGTGTGTGTGTGTGTGTGTGTGTGTGTGTGTGTGTGTGTGTGCGCCGCTTCAACCTTGGTGGTTGGTTCTGATCGGCTGCCAAAGTGGAGCCGCTCAGTGTGTTAGTGGGTCTGGCTGAAGATCAGTGTGAAGGAATTCCCTGTTCAATGCGGTAGGAGGGATGAAAGCCGTGCTTAACCAAAGGGAAGAATGAAAAGCTTCTGTACCGGTTTGTTTCATTTGTCTCACTAGGTGAGCGAGGCAGGAAAATTAACGCTGACTTAAATGGCGGTAATCTGCTTTTGCTTCAAGGGCTCGAGATGGCTAACAAGGAGGTCGTTGTCTCGTGTATGAGTCAGTTGCAGTCGTATTTACAATTGTGTCGGACTGACACTTTGCCATTGAAAAGTTAAATACTGCCTATGGCAGGGGTCGACAACCCAAAATGTTGAAAGAGCCATTTAGGACAAAAAAAAACAAAAAAGAAATATGTCAGGAGCCGCAAAAAAATAAAAGCCTTCTATCAAACTTAAAATGAAGGAAACACATGCTATATGTATGTAGGAGACTGGACTGTCTCAGAATTGTTTGTTATTTATTCCTTTGTTGTGTGTTCACAAACGCCCCCATCGAATTTATTTTGTGATTTCCTCGCTTGATTTTTTTGTTTTGGTGCATTATTTTCGCTTTTCGTAGTGTCAGTGAAGTGATCATTAATTTCCATTTTTCGGAGGCTGTCTTTGAACGCCTCTCGAGTTGAACGAGAAGAGAGAAGGCACGGAGTCAGACGCAGACGTGTCTGTGTTTGTCGAGACGGTTAAAAGCAGAAATAAAATGTACGTTTTAAAAAAACAACACCACAGCTCTCCTTTTTCGGAGCTGCAACATGTATCTATAACTATTTGAGCTATATTAGCCTACTATCAAAATCTTTTTCCATTTTCATAAATTTTTTTATGAAGCTCCAGGGAGCCACTAGATGGAGAGTCGCATGCGGCTCTGGAGCCGCGTGTTGCCGACCCCCGGCCTATGGTATATGTGTAAACGGGCATGAGCCGGTAAATCATGGAAATAACTACCGTGTATAGAACAACAACAAAAAACATGGGTTTTAGCTAAAGAGCAGCACCAAAACGGTGAAATCATGCAATTTGTAAAAATGTCAGTAATGTTTCCGTTTACAGTGATATAACACGACATCATCGATGATGTCATGAAAGACACCTGGATGTCATGTGATTATGCCAGGCATACTTCAAAAGAAGTTTGTTCTGCTATCTCTGTGTGGTTTGTAGTCCTTCTGCTTTATCTGTTTTTTTGGAAACAACAATCCCCAGATAGAGGTACAAATGTGAGAAGGGAAGAAAAACACCGACGCGGAGTAAAGGGGACTCACATTCCGCTAAATGTTCACTGTCAGACGCATCGTCAAAGCCTTTTTTTTTTGTTTTGCGATGAATAGTAATCAGATCAAAGGTCGATCAGGGTTATTGAAACTGCCGGTTCTACTGTGAGATGTATAGATAAATAAGTAAAACAAAAAAGGTTATGTTGTTCAAAAGAAATTGTTGAAAGGTTCTTAATAAAAAATAATAAAATAAAACCAATTAAAAAAAAGACAAAGTGGCCTAAATCACCTCGCTTCCTACGTGACAGCCAAGGAGGCGGGATGGGAAGGGTGCTGTGTACGGGAAATGAAATTTTAACACACTTGATAAATAGGAGAAATAAGTACGAGAGATTCATTGAAGACAATGAAGGATGAAAAGGGAAGTTTGAGTCTCTGCCTCACACGATACCACACCTACAGTTGCCATGGTTATTGCACCTTGGCAGCAGGCAGCATTGTGTGTGTGTGTGTCTGTGGTGGGGGGGCGGGTTGTGTCCTAGTGAGTGGGGTTCCTGGATGACATCATACAGTAGCTTGCTGAGAGGTTCGACTGCAGGCATCTACAATATTTATAGCCCCCCCCCCCCCTCGCCTCAGTACAGATGAGCTCACTCCGTCACTGTGTGACTGGCCAGGCTTGGCACACCCACGACGAGCAAAGTGGCACACGCAAGTTATCACGCAAGCCAGGCCACACCCCAACATGCCTGCCATGCTTTGCATGATTTCAGGTGCATCATGCATAGGTCAATGCATCCCAGCAAACAGTTTGGTGCAGTTGGCACGAGAATACAAGACAACACACACACACACACATGCACACACAGTGTTTTTAAAGCATTTATATACCCAGGGAAAATGAGCTGCCACTACATGAGTCAGAAGGAGAAAGACTGGTTCTTAGTGAGGGATTAAACCAGCGGGAAAATAAGGGACCGCGACAGTAACCACACACACACACACAATTTATGCAAACACATGCGCACTGAAATGACCTCGTTCCCCCTAAACATGTGCATACTACTCGCACAGGCTTTAAATCCTCATTTCTCAAAATAAACAAAATCATCTCCAGGGAGAGAGAGTGTGTGTGCGTGTGTGTGTGGGGGTTTGTGTGTGTGTGTGTGTGTGTGCGCGCGCGCATGTGTGTGGCATCCATCACCAGATCACAAGGACCCAGATGATTTATTTATGAAATGTGATTTTTCTTCTGCTGCTGCTCTCTTGCCCCATAACTCACATGCACGCACGCCCACACACAAACACACACAGCTCTAAAAAATGATTCGCCTGTAATCTGGTTCATAGTATGACGGCCATTCTGTGTGTCTGTGTGCGTGTGGTTGTGCTCCAAACCTAATGCATCCCCTCTAGACAAATAGAAGGCTCCACTATAATCGACACCATGACCCAAAAATTTGCTACATGCTAGCGCTTTTTTTTTTTTTTACCTTCAAGAAAAACAGGTGGTATCATTGTCACAAGGTGGCAAATTGATTTTCCAGTGACTGATACCAGCATGTGGAAACCTCTCTAGCCCAACACACGCTGCCTGAGAGGTGACACTTGTAAAGCTGAAGCTTATGGAAGCATGACATTCGGGAACAAAAATGCTTGAACCATTTTCAATGTTGACTTGAGAGAATTAATGATTAGGGGGGAAAAAAATGCAAGACAAATTTGATGTCCACTGACAACAAAAGAGCATCCTTTGCTGGAGGGATCGAGAAATACGTTTGTGATGAGTTGGACAAAAAGCTTTTAGAGTGGATAGATTATATAAAGGACAAACACAACCAAGTCGTGTCCAGAATTATATTGTTTTTAACTCAAGCAATAGAATCCATATTTATAATACATACATTATAATATATATCATTATTATAATGCATACATTTTATATTTTAGTATATAAAGTGTCTAATTTTAGAAGAGCAATATTTTATAGTATCAAAAAACATATTCTAATTTTATTTTAATAATATGAATCAAGGTCTCCCTTCTAATAAATGCCCTCGAATAGACACCTGGTACTCTTTGCAGTTGACTACGAGTGAAGCAATGGCTCATATGAATTCTATTTATCTCAAGGTACACAACTATGTATTCATATGAAATGTGGAGTTGTGCGTCTTCACAGCGTGAGGAGCGTGTGCAGTGTTGCCCAAGTCCCAGTTTAATATGCATCCCTTCATTTGGCTTTAATATTTGAGTCAGACGTCCCACTGTGTGTGTGTGTGTGTGTGTGTGTGTGTGTGTTCCTGAGCAATACTGTACAAAGAATGGCAGAGTATTTTAGGAACCTGTGTGTGATAGGAAGGTGTGCACACACACACACACACACACACACACATCTGTCGCACGCTCGCAGACGCTCCCTAAAGGCTATGATGCTGAATGTGCACATTTATGAGGTTCCATTGGCACGCCATATATTTTTTAGAGGAGGTAGACTAAAATGAAGTAAGATTGGGGAATGCTTGATGGATGGGTGCAGGCAAAGTAATTAAACCGCTCATGAGGGCCTCCCACACCCGGGCGGAAATGCAGCGCATTTAAAGTCAGCATGCGTTATGTTAAGCCCAGCTGAGAATCACACTCAGGATCGAAGTTGCGTTCAGCATATATACAGACAAAGGTGTTGTGACTGGTGTGAAGCGAATCCTTGAGTGACTCGAGGCCCTTGATTAAACCTTGGCTAACCAGTTCTTAAATGTGCACCGTGGGGAAGCTGAGTCAGGCCCAATTGTTCAATGCAACTTCTAAACTCTTAACAAATAATATATGATAACAGTTGCCTTGCTACATTTAGATCATTTCAATTTTTTGAAGTTGTTCCGGACAGCGCGTTGTGGTATGGCGGCTAAGTTGACTCATCTTCCCGACAGGGGGAACCCATTTTAGATTGTCGTCCCAAACCTTTGCCACCAACATCAATACGTCATCCTGAAATCATGTTCAATCACGAAGGATGCTGAAAATTTTGTAATCAATTATGCTGAGAGTGTATCATGTGGCACCCGTTGCCAGCGTTAGCATCTATCGGCTACCAGCTAGCCGCTAAATGAGTGCCCCTATAGGCTAGCAAGAGCTGTTGGATTAATTTTCAAAGGCAGTTTAATCGCCAAAAATGAACCTGCACACTTTGATGTTGATAGCCTGACGCAGTTATCAGTCCTACAATTGTAGTTTGTTTTAGTACGCTTGTAGTGAACACCCTTTTGTTTCATAGCCCAAAATCTCTCACTAATGTTGGAGCCCAAGTTTATCACAGGGCCTGGTTTTAGCCACATCCATAAAAAAATGTTTTTTAAATCTGAAAATTGCGATGGTGTTTAACGCTATCGCTCCACAATTGAGGACAACATTGTCTGCAGCCTGCAGGTTTTCAGTAATTATGTTTAAACATCCATCCATTTTCTGAACCGCTTCTCCTCACTGGGGTGTATAATATGTTTAGAAACAAACCTTTGAATTAATTTGACAGGCTATTTAAAGGAGATGTGTCTCTACCGTTTTGAGCATACAGTATTCTGTCTACCATACCTTTGCCACCACAGTTTAGCCAATGAAGCTTTAATATGGACACACACACACACACACGCACACACACACACACACAGCTGTGTTGAGTTACATCTTGCCAATGCAGTTTTGCAGTGTGAAGGTCAAGGGCAGCATGCCTGACCTCCACACACACACACACACACACACACACACACACACACACACACACACGCACACTTTTCCTGTCGTTGCAGTGTGTGAGAGAAGCTCATTAGAAAGAGTGCAGGAGACACATTTGGCATGGTTTTCCTTATTTACCCTTTGATTCAATACAATAGCCATTAATATTAAGACTGTTTTCCTCTGTTGACATGATGCCTTTTCATCTGCAAATTACACAGAGTTGAACGAGTGAGTCTCATGTGTGCGTGTGTGTGTGTGTGTGTGTGTGTGTGTTTTTGTCGACTCTTCTGTGGCTGCCTGAGACTGTTCCAAGCGCGTGGTACTACTTGCATATTCAAGTAATCGGCCAGACTTCTTTGTATGCAACCGGGTGTCTATCAGGAACCGGTTGTTTGTAAATTAACAGAGCCTAAATTATGTAGTTTTATTGAGATGCACAACAATGAAAGAGGGTTATAAATAGATCAATTTTCTGGGACACACTACTTTGTGAACATCTTTGCACACCCATTGCTTGTGAGTGCATCTGTTGCAACGGCAGTGCGGTCCCAACGGCACGCTGGGATCGAACAGGACGCGGCGAAGGAGAGACAGAGTGAGCAAAGCAACGAGGGCGACAGGGGAAGGAAACAAAGCTGACATCGCTGCTTTCAACTGTCAGGTTGGAACTGGAAGCAAATCATCCTGCATAGCAGAAGGATGAAAACGGCTACGAGTGTGAGGGACTATTACCATGAGGTTGTCTTTTTAATGTAGTGTATTAACGGCCCTTTGATGGTGATAATGGTAATGTACAGGACATGCTTTATCAGATGTCATTATCCAGATGAGTGATAAAAACGCAGATATGATAATCCAGGTCAGAGTCACTTGGTTTTGAGCATACACAAGAGGACGAAATCCAAGGGTTTCACTTTAAGGATTTGGCCCGACTCCTACCACAGACCTGATTTTATGTAAAACGGCAATTAATGCTAAAGCTTTTATAAATGTTCACAGGTTAATAATTGCATTTCATTTGTATTTCTCCACTTTTTCTTCAACGAATATTCAGGAGGCGTCGGAATGTGCGATACAATTAAACAGCTATTGGAACATTGCGGTCATCTACGACTATGTATTTATAGTTTATTGATTTGTCGGTTGGTTAACTACTTTCGTGATAAAACAGGCCAATTTGCATGCCCGGTCTCTTATCCCGGAATCTATGATGTAATTATTTTCAGAGTGGCAATGCATTATACGTCTGGGTGATCATACTGGGGGAAGGGTTGCCCTCTGCCTCATATGTTCTTCTGACACAAAATGGCTGCTTTCCATCAAGTGAAGGTTCAAACGAGATTACAACTGCTTGAAAAGGGGGTTTGCTGTAGTAGATCAAGTGCGAAAGGAACGATTTGTTGAGTTTAGAGGAGAAAGCCATGCAACGGGGAGAAAATGGTGCGAATGGGTGACAATAGAAGAGGAACAGAGTGCTTCCATTTTGGTGATTCTCCGATGAAAAGCCGTCTCGTGTGTCAACCGCCTTTTTTTTTTTTTGTCACAGGCAAGTGTGTATGAGCGCATGTATTTTGGAGTGAATCTTCAGCCCTTCTTGTTCTGCCAAACCATCATCTCGTACCCAGGCGCAATCCGCGATAATGGATGTGAATTGCTGTTCTGAAGTGTGGCTTGTGAGCCCCATGCGGCCAGTAGGGGGCACTGTCTCCCCACAAACATGGTCAGGAGTGGTCCCTGGTCCATTTGGTTGCTGAGTGGAACCACACAGAGGCTCCAGGGCGCACGGGGATGCTCTCAGTTAATGGTGAAAGCCACCACAATCGCGAAAGGACGTTATGATGTGCGGCGACTTGCCTGTCTCACTAATTCAACCGCTCTTGCACGAGCGCACGCTTTTCATCTGTCGGCGAGCCCTTGTTTCCCTGACAACCAGGTGCAAGCACGTCGACTTGTCATGAACTATTTTTGCTCACAGCACAGCGGCGTATGAGAAGTTATGTAGTGATGAGCATTTAATTAAAAGCCGACAGATTAAACGTGGAGGTGGAAACACGCGGAGCAAAAGGGGCGCGCCTGAATGGATACAGTTTTGTCATGAACACACGATAAATCTCGAGACAGCAAAGTCAGTTACAACTGTAACAATAGTATTGTTAGATAGAGTTGTTGCTAGGGGGACAGCTTTGTGTGAGAAAACCGGAAGTGACGTGTTTCGCCCCGATATTACGAGACTAAGTTACGTACATGTGCTTCCACAGGGTTCCCACGGGTCCTTAAAGTGAATAAAAATCCATTAAAAAAGTTGTAAAATTATGTTCTTAATTGTCCTTAATTTTCAGGGAAAGCTTCTAAAATCAATTTGAAAAAATCCTTAAAAAATTATATATATTATATTTTCTAAATTGAAATTTTTCTTCGTGTACTTTATTTGAGAATGGCAATTTTTTTTTTCATTTTCCTACCTGTAATACAGGTAAGAAAATGAAAATTTGACATCCAGTATGTCAAATAAAGGGTTCGCTGATTGCCCCTAAAAATAAAGATGTGCCCTTCCTTTGGCAGAAATGATTTGAACACCAGCTCAGTGATATGTGGCTTTCTGTTCAGGCTGCATATTGCTGAGAGGGCATTAAATCCACCTGAATCCCCTGCTGAATGGAGAAAAAGTCCTTAAAAATTGCCAAATTAGCCCTCAAAAGTCCTTCAAAGGTCCATAAATAAAAAGCGAGTGGAAGAGTGGGAACCCTGTTCCAGTGCTGTGCCTATTAAAGTCAAGTAAGCAAAAGCTTTAACCGTCCACTCTGTTTGTTTAGAAAGAACAGAACAGAGCAAAACAACAACAAATAAATCGTGTTTCCATCACAGAGAAGTTGCACCACCAAATCGCTGCTTTGCATCTGTTGTCATTTACCGAAACACCATTTAATGTCAACTGCCACTTTTTCTACCCAAGTTAAGGCACATGAATAGACAGTAAATATTTCCCTGAACGATGTCTCACGGGGAGGTCAAAAGTAACTGACGTTTTATATTGAATGCCTTGGAAAACCATTCGTGCACATCTCCTGACTGAGACATTTGAACAAGGATATCTCTCTGATGCTGTTGGAGCTCTCCATGGTCTGCGCTGTAAAATGTGATTCCAAAAATGTCAGGAAAATCCCACTAGAACTGCTCAACTTTGTTCACGGTTAATCATTGCGTTTGAATATGATTGAATAATTGAATTGAATACAACTTTATTGTCAAATGTGCTGTGAGTATGTGTAACATACAGCACAGATGAAATTTCTTCCCCCTCAACATAAAACAATCGTGAATGTAATCGTCATCAGAATAGTTTAGTTGGAAATGAATATTTTGTTTCAACTTCAAGGCAAAGAGGACATTTGTTTGTTTTATGTACATTATGTATTCACGTCATGAAATATTTATTTTGCACATAAATTATGTTTCCTTATTTTCATGTTATCGCTATTATCACGAGACTTGCGCTGTGGTAAGGTGGTTTTTGCCCAGACACTCGAACGCAAGACATATGAAGAGCTGAATGTATTTTATTTCACCAACAGTTTTCACGGTGTTGGTGTACAAGAACAACCATAAAGACACTATTAAACACCAGTCATTTGGAAACCTTTTTTTGTTGTTGTACAAGTTACATGTCACATTCATGGTGGACAAAGGTATGAAATCACAAAAACAAATGGCATTCGAACAAATGTACATGTGTAGACTTTTTATCTCGAGTGTATGCCTTCAAATCAGACACTTTTATGTGACAATAGCAAAATTGATATACAATGTGTGACTTCACTAAGACACGAAAGGGAAACGCACCCACAAGCAACAGTCACTCATTTAGAATTGTTGACAAACGTCCCATCTGTAAGAATAGCAATAAATGAGCGACTTCAGTAACATAATAGACACCCCATCCATCCATCCATCCATTTTCCGAACCGCTTGATCCTCACAAGGGTCGCGGGGGGTGCTGGAGCCTATCCCAGCTCTCTTCGGGCAGTAGGCGGGGGACACCCTGAATCAGTTGCCAGCCAATCGCAGGGCACACAGAGACAAACAACCATACACGCTCACACTCACACCTAGGGACAATTTTAGAGTGACCAATCAGCCTGCCATGCATGTTTTTGGAATGTGGGAGGAAACCGGAGCACCCGGAGAAAACCCACGCAGGCCCGGGGAGAACATGCAAACTCCACACAGGGAGGCCGGAGCTGGAATCGAACCCGGTTCCTCTGCACTGTGAAGCCAACGTGCTAACCACTGGGCTACCGGGCCGCCCATAATAAACACCAGTATCTTTTAATTCAATTTAATTGCAACCTGAGATCTGTTCATGAGTCACTATTCCAAACTATAAAAACTCAAACGGAGTTGCTCATATTCAAACGAGTAAAAAAAAGAAAATTCTGTGGTAGTCATTCAGCTAACATTGAATCAGGCATTAAATGAAACGTATCAGATATCAAAAATGTCAACCTCCTGGTCATTCCAGATGGCACGTCGTGGGATTACCGGCGCCGCTCACTTAATTCTCCGTCTCACTGTGAACTACATTTTGTTGCACTTGAGGTATTAGTATTGAATCTACCCAACACAGCAGCACCCACTCGTCAATGTCCTCTCCTAACTAGGCTCAAAGTGACACGCAGACATTGGCTGATTATTCTGGAGACTAGAAAAAAAAAACTCCGGAAGCGCTTTTAGACTGCAGTCATGCACTTTGAAACCCCGCTGAGAGCGGAGGAACGTTTATAAATAGAAAGAATGAGGAGGCACAGCAGTGTCATAGTGGATGAAAATAGAGCTCTTCAATTTGGGTTAAGTGAGCAGTGATTGGGCTTTTTATCAAGAGGAACGAATGGGGATATATTATACGACTCAAAAAAATATCTGTTGGCAGATTAGCGGTAATCTTGAAATCGGGTAAAAATTATGGAATTATCATCAAAACTAGGCTTGGACACAGTTGCAGGGTTCGAACTAAAAACGATATTTTGATGTGAGGATCAGCAACTCACCACTCAAAGGTTGTGGAGACAAGGCGAGGACTGGTTAGCTCGGTGGCGGGATGCTGGAGTGTACGCACAAGAACGAAACACACTGGCACATGAGAAGGTGAGACAAGGGACATTTAAACACAAGGTAAGGGGAAACAGGTGGAAACAATCGGGGCGGGGCTAACAATCAGACCGGCACAGGAGGAGGAAAGGTTAAGGTAAGTGACCTGATACGAAAAGGAGAGTCAATCTTTCAAAATAAAACAGAACGTGACCAGACAAACGCAAACAACGCTGTGACAATTCTTTATTTGAATGTTTAGTCTTTTTCTAAGAGATGCTGCTGAGCTGGGGGAATTCTCTGCATTTTGTTTTCGATCCAATTTAAAACAAAGCGAAACGAAACATTGACGTTTCAGTTGCCGCTGACATTGTGGACCACTTTATTGACTGTCGAAAATTTTAGGCGCGATTTATTCGGTGACATTTTCATTGAAATTTTTGAAGACCTGCAGCTGCTGAGCTGCCTGCAACTTTTGTTACAATTTTAAAATAAAGACGACGATAGCGAGAGGAGAAGATAAAAAGGAAAAAACGTGTTTCGTAAACATGTTTAAAGTCATAAGTAGATATTTTCCTTTGGCGGCTCAGTGTCTACGTTTTTTCT
Organism: Hippocampus abdominalis; assembly: GCA_018466805.1. Lineage (NCBI taxonomy): Eukaryota > Metazoa > Chordata > Actinopteri > Syngnathiformes > Syngnathidae > Hippocampus > Hippocampus abdominalis. Next base: position 13,099,896 of record CM031707.1, read on the forward strand.
TTTTTACTTTTGCAGCATATACTTTGGCTGAATTATATCGATTTGACTTTGGTGGTTCAACTGTATCAGTATTTGTGTGTCCATGTGAGACAGAGAACTGGTGGCTGGTCCTCCCCTCCCCTGAACCCTTCCTGTCATTTCCTCCATCAGCTGATCGCGACCAGCCGCTCACCCGCTTCCTCCTCCTCCCTGCATCCTCTAAATGTTGTCTTTCGCTCTGATCAAAAACTCAAATGTACCTCAATCCCCTTGACTCTTCCTGCCCTTGTTTCTCTCTCTCTCTCTCTCTCTCTCTCTCTCTCTCTCTCTCTCTCTCTCTCTCTCTCTCTCTCTCTCTCTCTCTCTCTCTCTCTCTCTCTCTCCTCTCTCTCTCGCTTTCACTCACGCTCCCCTCTCTCAGGCCAGCTAACAAGAGTGTTGTTGCCGTGTCGGAGGGCAGAGGGAATAGCGTTAAGGAACAGCTTGTGAATCCAACTCTTCGCCATCCCCCTCCCGCCTCTTTCTCTCTCTTTTCATGGGGGTTCTGTTTGAGCGACCTGCTATGTTTAGCCTCCACCATGAACCCCACGGTGAAGATCCACCTGCAGAATGGGACCCACTTTAATACCTACATGTACCAGGTAGGGAATGGCGTGCGGAGTGCGGATACTACTGTAGCAGTGTAGGATAGTCTCCAGCGGAAATAAGCCATATGTCCTTGGCTGTATTGATTTCACTGCCGATGACTCCTTTTTTAGGACTGACATGGCCTCCTTTCGTCCCCCCCCCGCCCCCCCCCCCCCCCACCACCACCACCACCTTTTCTCACGTTTCACCGCATGCTTTAGTCAGCCTGCCATGAAACGATTGATGTTTCAAAGCGATATGCAGAAAAAAGGTGCTCCACTCAGGCTTCTATCTAGTTGATGTGGGCGCTTGTATCCTGTCGTATTCCGCTTCTACAAAGCGACAAACTCAATACGTCATGTAATGAGTGGGATTCTCTCGCCGGTTGTGGCATGTGCTCAGCTGCACACGAACTGATGATGCACAACAAAAAGTCTTTGTGTTTCTCCTTTGGGCCGAGGAGAGGAAGACTTCAACTCTCATCCTCTCTTCCCCTGTCCTCCTTTCGGTTTTGTCCTTCAGGTTTTGTTTAATGAAGGAAGACTGACTGGGGATACATGAATGGATGCTATTCTGGTCTCAGGCCTTCAATGGCCGCTGAGAAGCGACTTAGACAACTAAAAAAAAACTTTGTGCATGTTGTGCTTAAGGAAAAACAATGTTGTTATAAAGGCAAGAAAGCTTCCAATATGATTTTCTATACAGTCAAACCTCGGTTTTCGTCCATAATCCGTTCCAGAAGGCTGTTCGAAAACCGAAATTGTTTGAAAACCGAAACCACGCTCTTTTTAAAATAAAAATGTTTATTGAACACGTCTGCTCACAATTGAAAGCAACACGAGGAAGCACCACTTCCTCGTCTACCCGAGGAAGCGTCACTTCCTCGTGTAAGGAAGGCGAGAGGAGTCAAATGGTGCATTCAAGTACGCTCAGTTTGTTCCAGAACCGAAATTTGTTCGTCATCCGAGGCATAAAAAAACTCGAATTTTTTGGTCGAGAACCGAGACGTTCGAAAACCGAGCTTTGACTGTATTTTAATTCGAGATCAAATTAACACCAAGTATTTTCCGCACATGCAGTTTGTCAGAAGTCCTTTAAGTCAATGTCCATTGACTTTCTAAACAACCTAAACATTCCTTTTCAGGAACTTATAATGCATCGGAACATTGACTTCGTTTTTATACGCCTCAATCGACTCATGTCCTGACCTCCTTCGTGGTCTGGTACTTGTGATTTTTTTTTTCCAAGACAAAATTAACATGTGATGCGTTCTCGAAAGCGAAAATGTGTTTTAAAAGTCATTTCTGTCACCTAATGCAGATACTCATTGAAGACAACATTACAAAACACGCTGTGCTGCACCGGCACGGAAATCAAGGTGTGCCACTTTTTACACTCAACCTGAAAACCACAAGGGCCTTAGGTGTTATCCCTGCAGGACTCCACTGACTAAGCCTCATTCATCAACAAAATCATATTCTCATAATCCTATACATTTGCTCTTTTTTTTTTATTTACGCAATTAAAAGGGTTAACAATGTGAAGTACGACAACCATCCACAGTCATAGTCATCCCTATGGGCAAAAAAGCCTCCAAGCTGGAGTACTCAGAGAGTAAAATAAACCTTTTTTTCCTGTGGAAAATTGCAGCGCTGCATCCAGTTGCTCCTCCCTGCAGAGAATGTGTCTCCGTGGCCTCGTGCGTGTTTGCATGTGTGAACATCTGCAGTCGTTTGATAAAACTTGCTGTTGGTATCCTGCTCAAACACTTTCCCGATGCCCTGTTGCCAGGGCAACAGAAGCGTGCAAGACGGCGTCAACTCAGCAGATACCTCACTAGCTATTCACACCCACAAAAAGTGTTAGAGGGCAACTTGTTTGCTGTCGCTGACTTATTTTTCTTATGGATGTGGCATATGTGAATCATCTCTTGGCCTTTATTTTTCTCAGCCGTCATTCATTATTATTATCCCATTTTATATAGCCTGTTAAATCATGGATTTTTTTTTTCCTCTGGGTGTCTGTTGTGTATAAATGCCAATGATATGCAATGATGGGATGAAGTCAGACCGGCAATATTCCGCCTTGTGTGGAAATATTAAAGCCCTAAAAGTGGTACAGTGACACTTGCTTGACGCATGTAAAAGAAAAAACGCTCAGATTACAAACGGATGATAAGATCTCACGTGATGTTTAGATGCCATAGCATCACGTCATCCATGATGGTAATCCATCTTTTTGAGTAAGTGTTGCAACCCACCCACCCCCCCCAAAAAAAGAGAAAGAACAATAAAAACACATTTAAATGTTTTCTTTTGGTGATTGCTAGCCCGAGCTCTTATGAGATTTGCTATGTTATATCTCACGTCAGTCATGATGAAAGTTCAAATTCTGCAAAATCAAATCAAGAAGGAACTTAAGGGGAAGTCAAGTTAAGAAATGTGCTTTACAATAACATGTGCTATCCGCCCCTACTAGTCGAAACAAGACATTCTGATTCTGATTCACAGTGCCGAAGGGCTCAGGAAATGACCATTCACCCACGGCTCACCTGTTTTCTGGATTTAGTCATGTGAATTTTGCAAGCTGAGTCCTTATATGCTGTAACGTCATTTTCAGTCGACACCAAGTGGTAAAATGGCCGCCCCCTGAGGTGGAAAGAAATGGGCAGATTTTGCTGCTTAATTCATATTTCACTCATGCAATATTAATCTGAATGCCATGTTTAGACTCATGAGGATGCATAGAATATATTTCGTGTTTTTACCTGACTTCCTCTTTAAATGCAAAAAAATGATGTCAAAAGTTGACATCACTTGAATTATAGGCAAAGTTTGCAATTTTGAAAAAAAACATTCTTGTCATATTCATTAAAACTGTGATGACCTGGCAGTAAATGATCAATCTGATCCGTAATAAATTCAGCCATCTCTGGCACCATCTTATGCTTTGAGTTGCAAGAAACCATCGTGGCTGAGGAAGAACAACCAATCAGATTTGAAAACGACTTAAAGGGTGTGAATCAATGTCATACACTTGCAGACACACTCATGGCGGGCCGACTCTCTCTGTCTGTGCCCTGATCAAATTCACAAAAATCACATCAGATCAACCATCTACGTACTGCAACTTCTGTTTCTGACTAGTTGCTTTTCCTCAGGCGGGTGGTTTCTTGCAGATGAGAAGCACAAGAGGGGGCCAGAGATGGTTTTTTTTTTTCCATTTACCAGGTACTGTTGTCACATCATGACTATTTTAACAAATATGATTTTTTTTTAAAAGAATTTCTTTTTTTGGAAGATTACAAATATTCTCTTTAAGTTTGCATAAAAACATGAAAGCACACAAATTCACCAATTGTAATAGAAATGTGGAATGAAGCGCAGTTTAATGCAAAATATAGCTTGGACTTTTCAGGAACTATTGAATGGATGAATGAGGCGAGTTGAGGTGATACAGGTTAAACTCCCCACATTGAAAACCTCTCAGCAAATGAGAAACACAGAAGTGCACTGTTTACCAAACATAACACACACACACACACACACACACACACACACACACACACACACACACACAAAAGGATGAACACTTTCATGAAAAAAAAATCTTTTTGGGATTGCATGCGTCTGATTGAAAGCTTTTTTTTTTATCCAGCTGCACTCTCTCTCTCTCTCTCTCTCTCTCTCTCTCTCTCTCTTGCTCTCCCTTTGTACACATACACACACTCTGACACACACGTTTTTTCGTCATCCTTTAATCCCAAACTGCTTAAAGAAGCGAAAGAGAGCAATCCTTTGACAATGTCTGGGCTCAGCAGTGTTCGCTCCCTGCTTGCTATCTCACAATGTGGTTGGAGGCGGAGGCCCGCAACGGTCTCTCTGCTCGGTGCGATATAACCTCTGACAGATGTGGACGTGGCCTTGTCGTCAGCCAGCTACGCTTGTTGTGAAGTAGAAAAAATACCCTTGGATTCTTCCGAGCACACATGGTTTGGAGGGGTTCCGATTGTATCGCGCGCACAACGAAGCGCGTTTGTATGTCTTTGTGCCGGAGAGAAAACTCTGCCGTGAAATTAAATGGAGATTTTTATTCATCCGGACAGAGGTTGCATCATTTTATGTTCTATTGGGGGCATAGGCTTCATATTCAATTCTGTAAGACTCTCCCAACAAAATGAATTGTTCACATACCTTCCTCTGCTTATTTGTGTTTTGGGAGAGTACATGTGGAGAAGCGGAGCGCTCCCAAAAGGCAGCGGGACGAGCAGATAAACTTGCGAGTCAGTGGCCCGTTGAGCCTTTTTTGCAGTGATTGAAAGAGAACGGTGAGCGCCAACATCTGTTGGTGGATTAGTGGCCTGAGCTGCTGTCTGCTTGTGCACCCCGTGCGGTATAAGGCAAAGTCAATCAAACATGCTGACCTGTTTTCTCTTCCCACCTTGAATCCCAATCAGTCGCGTGATTCTTGTGTCTGTTTCGGGACTGAATTACGCGGTGTAGTTTCAGGAATCTAAGAAGAGGGTTCAGTGTGACCTTTCGAGCGATAGATGGCTGGATGGATTAGATGGGTCTATAAATGTCAAATAGGCTTTTGACAGATTCATGATCGCAAGTTAACCAGCAGCGAGAGCGCGGGATACATTCTACTCCTGACACTTTAACATCGCATTAACATGACATTTAGAGACGCGTTTAATGGCGCTTAGGTTTATGATGCGGATGGACGTTTCGTGGTGAAACCCATGGCTCGCCAATTGACATTGGAACAGCGTTGCAAAACTCCTACGGCGGGCATTCGTATAAAGCCAGGGAAAGTCGATGCGATTCAACGGATGCTCGGAAGAGCGATAAAGAGTTACGTTACTTCTGACTTGTGGCTGTTCAAAGGCTTCCGGCAGAAAAATGATGATGCTTCACAATGGGTTGAGGAGTGCGATGAGCATAAAACTTCTCAAAGTTGGCAGTGCTGTTTTTCAATGTTAATATGCGAGCTGTAGACAAGGGAATTACCGTAATTTCTGGACTATAGACCGCACCTGATTATAAGCCGCACCACTACATTTTTAAAGGAAAAAAACATTTTGTACACACATAAGCCGCACCTGTCTATAAGCCACTGGTGCCCATATTGTTACATGAGATATTTACAAAGAAAGACGGTACACAGGCGGCCGTTAAAAAAGTTTTTATATAGGCCGCTTCATTAAATAAGCCGCAGAGTTGAAAGCGTGTGACAAAAGTCGCGGCTTATAGTCCGGAAATTACGAAATGATCAAATACTGATGGCTTCGTATCTGTCCGATTGATCCCGCTAACGATCTAGAAACTGTGTCGGGAAATTGGGGTCGTCTCAAAAAGGAATAAAAGAACATCTGATCCTAGAAGGTACTGTAGGTTTAATCACTACTGCAGCCAATATTCCACGGAGTGGTACTGCTCAGTTTGATACACCAAACTCCCCAGTGTGAATGAAGAGAGAAAGAGAGTAAGGAAGTCACAGCATGTGAGAGTGCAGACATTTAGACAGAGAACAGAGATCGATCAGGTCTGCTGCAAACTGCACTGTGTCATTGATCTCACGCTAAAAATAAGACACAGACAGAAACTGAGGCAGATCAGAATTTTTGGTGACAAGAAACGATCAGCGATTAGCGTGTTTAAATGCATGATCGGTGATCAAATCACAAGATGGAGCAATTTGAGTGTTTAACCCCTTTCAGGGACAGCGGTTACGACAGTGGGCAGCTTATCCTGTTAGCAGGTTACAGGGTGCATGAAAGGATTAAATAACTTTGTTTACTGTATGTTTTAAAACAATAAATAAATAGCAAGAGGGCTCGATACTGTTTGAGCTGATGCCACGAAGATCGAGATCCAAAATTTAACCATCGATACTGTTGATCCTTCAGTAATTTGAGGCACTTTATTTGAAGTATGGTGCCACAAAGGAAATCGGTCATGGTGTCAATGAGCAGACTCAGACGAGGACCACACAATCAGTCGAACGGCTTTTAGTGCACCAATTGAAGTTACTACAAGAGTTTCATATTGACAGGGAGCGCCAAAATATTTTAGGAGGGGCCAAAATTCTTTTGTGGCGACCCGCCACTAGCGCATCTACATGTGGGAAGCTTTGAGGCGGTTATGTTTGGTTTCACAGAGCCGATGAATGATGTCAGAGAAGTCAAGTTAATACGGCTGATCAAAAAATGTGCATAAAATGCAAAATATAGTTGCGCGTGCCATTGCCACAGATGTAATAATTCTCTGCCGATCAATTAACAGACAACAGAGTGTCAGGTTCTTCCAAATCTGTACAAATAAAGGCATTGTCTAAGCTAAACACCTGGTTTTCTCGACAGATGAGTAAATCTGACTGGATGAAATTCAGCAACTTCATAACCCACGCTTTGCAACTGTTGAAATGGGACCTGTAAATCTAAATTTATAGCTCACGCATTAACCTGAATGACCTGAGCAGGAAGGCAGGTCACATTGAAATAAATCATTAGAATAAAGGGTGAAGATATATGTGAGGTGAAACGAAGGTTTGGGTAAATGTGTGTGTGTGTGTGTGTGTGTGTGTGTGTGTGTGTGTGTGTGTGTGTGTGTGTGTGTGTGTGTGTGCGCGTGTGTGTGTCCTAAAACAAGGAGGGAAAGCATAAGCCCGTGAGTATTTCATTGGTCAAAAGCCAGAAAAACACCGCAAGAAACAAGGCACTCAAACAAACAGAAGCACATGGTCACAAGCGAGACACTCTTGACCCACTGGGGCCAATCTGTGTGAGTGAGGTCAAACTTTGGAAGTGATTCTAAAACTATCAGTTACAATCTCGTTGCACTCACTACCTCTGCAGATGTAGTAGATGGCAGAAACGGGACGGAAAAATGAATTGTCATGGCACTAAGAAGATTGTCACAATAACTAACTGGTTACGTTTCATATAAGCAACATACCGAGAGTGAAACGTCGCAATCCTTTCAAACTCAGCTGCCAAATGAATAAAGTCAACATATCATTCTGTGTCTGTACCCAGATGCGCCTAATTCCCCAAGATGAAAGCCTACCAAGAAGATGGCTGATACAATATTAACCTCAGATGCACATGTGTGTGTGTGTGTGTTTTGTGTGTGTGTGTGTGTGTATGTAGGAGTTTGCCACCCTCACCAAGGAGCTGAACATATGTCGAGAGCAGCTGCTGGAGAAAGAGGAGGAAATATCGGAGCTGAAAGCCGAAAGGAACAACACCAGGGTACGTGTGCATGACTGAACTTCTGTATTTGTGTCTGCGCGTTTACATCAGCACGTGTCAGATTGAACAAAATATTCTCTTTGATTTCAATCTATTATGTGTGCCTTTGATTGTATGCATTGTAGTAATGATAAAAATGGTTTCATGTGGGTGTGCACGTGTGTGGGAATGCGGGTGTGTGTGTGGGTGTGTGTGTGTGTGGGTGTGTGTGTGTGTGTAGCTGCTTCTGGAGCACCTGGAGTGTTTGGTGTCTCGTCACGAGCGCAGTCTCAGGATGACGGTTGTGAAGAGGCAGCCCCCCCCACCATCTGGAGTCTCCAGTGAGGTCGAGGTCCTCAAAGCCCTCAAGTCCTTGTTTGAACATCACAAGGCTCTGGATGAAAAGGTGAACGCCTTCAAACGTTATGGATAACTAGGACACTCTATCATACCCTCATTTGTGCAAACAAACGGCGGTACCTCTTTATTGTAAGGAAACCACATGAGTTGAGTAGAAATTGTTCATTGATTGTAAATGTTTAACGGCACTGTGTGAATCATCTGATACACGGGCATTGATAAGAACAGCAAGGGAATAACCGACTCCTTGTCGAACATTGAGCCCACCTTTTAATGGTCTATTTTGCGTCTGTCATTGTTGTGAACTTTATAAATACTGAAACTCTAAAACAGGGGTGTCAAACTCATATTTGTCGTGGGCCACCGTTTTCCTTGGAGGGCCGTTATGAGTCACCTATTGTTTAAGTTACTGTAATGAGGTTCGGTAACAAGAAAATACTTACAGTGTCACACTTATTTATCACAAATGAGAATTTGACATTTCGGTCGAGATTTAAGCAAGCATCATGAAAGTTGCCATCTTTGATTTGCTTTCGCGGGCCACATAAAATGATGTGGCGGGCCAAATCTGGCCCCCGGGCCTTGACTTTGACACCTGTGCTCTATATGATTTGACTTCATCACGGGCATTAAGCAATTTAGAAGCACTTATAAGGACACCATTTCAGGTCATACTACAGCCATGTGTTACCCTCTATGCGCTACAAAGTCATGTGGAAATAACTCAAAGGGGGTCCCTGGTTTACCAAGGTCCCAACATATAACATTTCGAGGTTACACGCATCCCATGGCACAACCTAGCATGCTCAGTTACGACCACACTTTGAGGGTGAAGCAATTCACTTGTAGACTTTTGCACAAATTCGTCACTGTTGTGGGAAAGGAACTCCTTGGTAACCATATGTACTTAATTAAATGACTCGAATAATACCCAGCGGAGCGCTAGCCTTCACAAAGAAACAAAATGTGCCCCCGTATTTTTGTCATCGCAACCCATCATGTGTGTGTGTGTGTGTGTGTGTGTGTGTGTGCGTGTGTGTGTGTGTGTTTTGGTCAGGTGCGTGAGAGGCTTCGCGTGGCTCTGGAGAGGGTATCCAGCCTGGAGGGACAGCTGTCAGCTACCACACAAGAGGTGAGGTGATTGCAACCGTTTGATCAAATCTGTGATGGTAGGCCAACTAAAAAAAAAAGGAATAAAAAAACTGGAGAGTATGGAAGCCATTTCTTACGGTTAGCATGCTTCCCTAAGTTAAGGCAGCATCGAGTAGACAGGTCGTGTGTGTCACTTTGTCACCATTGGAGAAAAAAAAGTGCTTTTCAATCGTGCATCCTAAACTGCCTAAAAATGAAAATTAAACTCAATAAAACATCAACGTTGATCTAATTACAAGCGAGTGGTCAAAATAATTGAATAACGTTATTGCAAGGCCTCGGGCTGCGGATGTCCTATAAGAGACAATAAAAAAAGAAATATTCATAAAAGGCTCAGCCAAAGCGGATTGTGTGAGTCTTATAAAACTGTTTCAAGTTCGAAAGGCTTGCAGCTTTTGGGAGTTTAGTTCATGGATTCACTCAGAAAAGAATTAAATGTGGCTATGATTGTACTTTTTTTTTTTTTTTTTTTCATTCTACAATACAGCTGAGCATTGTGAGACAAAGGAAGGATGGCGACTCGGCGGAGCGAGCAGATGGATCCAAACCTCCATGGAAGGTCTTCCTGACTGTGTGATTGTTTTTCTGCTCTGCGCTTTATTTTATGACTACAGCACACGGCTACATTATTCCTACTTTAAAATTAACTAAGAGTGGTTACTAGGTGTTTGGCTGAATTGACCTTACGTGATCGCTTATTAAAATAGTGGTACTCCCAACCTGTCATGTTTGGAACATCAGAAACGGATTGTGCTTGAACAGGTTGTTTGTTTGTTTGTGGCGGGGGGTTTTGTGTGTTTTTTGAGACCTTTGGCAAAAGTGAGCAAAAGATCACGGGCATTTTCAGCCAGTGTGGAACGTTTGATTCTCTAAAAACAAAGGAGTGAGAGAATCACCTGGTGTGTTTAATTGCACCACTTCAAACGGTTTAATTGTGGGGTTGTTGTTTTTTGTGCCTGTCTGTTTCTGTGTTCATTATTAAGCAATAGAGTCCAAATAACTTGGACTGCCCACTGGGTTGCCTGTCTAAATATGTATCCCTTAAGGTCTGCTCAATTAATCCACTTCACTTTGAGCTGGTGAAGAGAGAAGGAATATCAAAACAACAACATGGCCGTGTAGCATCAAACGTACCACGTTTGCATAAACTCGCCAATGTGTTATCTAGGTCATCCATCTTTATCAGCCATCTTTGTTGTTGTCATTAACGATGTTAAAATCGGCACCACTCAGACCAAGAGATTATTTTTGGTGGCCGAGTGCGCTCGCATGTCCATGAACTATGCACGTCCACCTTGCAGAGACTTCCCAACGGCTCCATAGACGTTCATGATGACGGCGGCCGTGTGTCCGAGCTTCAAGAGCTGCTGGAGAGAACCACTAAGGAGCTGTCTCAGACCCGTGAGCACTCCGCCTCTCTTAACGGCCGTGTGGCCGAGCTGGAGGCCGAGCTGGCGAGTGCGCGGCGAGAGCTGAGTCGCAGTGAGGAGCTGTCAATCAAACAGCAGAGGGACCAGAGAGAGGTGAAGGCCTTGAATCTAAAATCTGGAATGTTTTTGTAGTGGAAACGAGGCAAGGTGCAAGGTACAGCAAAATAAGATTAAAGTTGAATAAAACGTAATTTATTTTGGTTCGCAGGAAGCTCATGGCAATCAATCCCGCTGAAGTTGTGAATAATGAGCGTTGAACCTTGATATTCTGACCTTGAAGGCCTCATTAATCTTGAGTACAGGATATTACATTCATTATTTAGGTTAACCCCTAACTGCACAGTCAATAACTAGAATGAACCAATATGCGTGTTGTCTGTGTAAAAAAAAAAAACCCTGACATTTAATAGATGAGACCCATTTGGAATTCATAAAATACGGACATGTGAAATGCTGTAAGTGTAATCCCTCGTTTATCGCGGTTAATGGGGACCAAAACCACCTGCGTTAAACGAAAATGCTAAGTAGCGACCAGTTAACATATATTTTAAAAAATGCCCCACGTGGGCCTTTGCGCTTGAGCAGAGCGCACTAACACACACACACACACACACACACACACACACACACACACACAAAGGCCAGCGATCTGCAGCGTGCAGCAGACGTGTTTATGATTAGTCAATTAAGGTTGTTTAGACAATTAAGGATAGAAGAGACCTGCTTTTGTTCTTATAAGTCTTTCTCTCTCTCTCTCTCTCTCTCTCTCTCTCTCTCTCTCTCTCTCTCTCTCTCTCTCACACACACACACACACACACTGATTAAAGATCAAAGAGTAACCCACGTGCTAAAACAGAAAGAAGATGCACAGCCAATCAACATGGCTTTACATCTTCTCAGCCCCGACCTCACCCCACATGTACTGTATATGTTGCTCTATGTGACTCACTGTTGTTTTGCTGACTTTCGCTGCTTCTCGCGGACCGTTTGCGGACTTTTTGCGGACATCAATAAATAAATAAATAAAGATTATTATTATTTACTGGCGGCCCGGTAGCCCAGTGGTTAGCACGTCGGCTTCACAGTGCAGAGGTACCGGGTTCGATCCCAGCTCCGGCCTCCCTGTGTGGAGTTTGCATGTTCTCCCCGGGCTTGCGTGGGTTTTCTCCGGGTGCTCCGGTTTCCTCCCACATTCCAAAAACATGCATGGCAGGCTCGTTGGGCACTCTAAATTGTCCCTAGGTATGAGTGTGAGCGTGGATGATTGTTCGTCTCTGTGTGCCCTGCGAAACCAATTCAGGGTGTCCCCCGCCTACTGCCCGAAGACTGCTGGGATAGGCTCCAGCACCCCCCGCGACCCTAGTGAGGATGAAGCGGTTCGGAAAATGGATGGATGGATATTATTATTTATTTTATTTTTTTATGAATGTTTGAAAAAATCCGCGATGCACCGAAGCCGCGATAAACGAACCGCGAAATAGCGAGGGATCACTGTACATCTGAAATTATCATATTGCCAACCAGACTTGTATTAATGCCTTTTAGCACGACACACACTGCAGTGAAAGCTGTTTTTGGTTTTTGTGTTTGAATATGATTGTGTCTCTGCGCTTGCAGAGGGAAGACATGGAGGAAAGAATAACAACGTTGGAAAAACGTTACCTTGCCGCCCAGCGAGAAACCACACATATCCACGACCTCAATGACAAGCTGGAGAACGAACTGGCCACCAAGGACTCCCTGCACAGACAGGTTACATGCACACAATGCCGAGCAGTGCTTTAACTTTGAATTTTGATACTGTCAAAGCACATAAAATAGCTGCCTTGATGTTAATCTCAGTTGTGGTATCTTTAGCACATTGAGCCAACAGTGGGCACAATATGCCCAAAGTTGCCACTTAATACGGAAAACAAAGGAGCTGCTTACTTCCTTAGCATTGACAGGTTCTAGCTTGAACCATGAGTTGGTTGTTCTACCGTCTGCTGCAGCGATATTATTTCCTCGCTGGATCACATCCCATTTCACAACTCTGAAAATAAAGAATAGTTGGGGCGAAAGTCATTTTCTCAAGTGTAGCCAATAAGGGTGGCTAGCAACATAGCCAGCGTGGATCAATATACCTGTATGTATTTGCATGTAAAAGTACTTGCTGACATTATTCTCTGTTAACAACTGTCGTGTCATGACACAGCATACATGATTGTAGTTTTTAAACGGTTAATTATGAGTAAAGCTAACTCTTTCCTTCCTTTTATGTTTTGAATACGCTAACAGGAAAATCTATAACTTGATGTCTCTTAATAGTGCCACCAGCAGGTGATGGTTCGCTAATGTGGGCCGGACATAATGGGTTTATCACAGACAGGGAATTAAAAAATATATAGGGGGGCCTCAATACAGCATATGATGGTTCCAAACGGCAAAAACTGAATTAGTTTACACAGTGGTCTTACATCCAAATGAAGAGTCCATTAAGTGAAGACATTCTGTCCATTGAAATACAGAACATGCATCATAGGTCAGACTTGACTTTTATTTGCACAAAGTTATTTTTGACAGATACGTCTCAGAAATATTATCACTAGGTATGGAAATGTACATGTTTGGGTCGATAGTATGTGTATGAAAGGTGATGGGATGTTTTCATCGAGTGGAGAAGGTTCATGTGAAGTGCAGGGTGAATTTGAGTCCAGGTCCCAATCGGGAATTCAAGCAGCGTCCTCTACATGAGCGTGTTCTCGCTAGCTACACGACTGTCTCCTGCATACTGCTGTCACACTTAGCTCCAATGTGTGTGTGTGTGTGTGTGTGTGTGTGTGTGTGTGCGTCTTTGTGAGTCAGAGCGAGGAGAAGGTGCGCCAGCTGCAGGAGATGCTGGAGATGGCTGAGCAGAGGTTGGCTCAAACCATGAGGAAGGCTGAAACGCTGCCAGAGGTGGAGGCTGAGCTGGCACAGCGAGTAGCAGCACTGTCCAAGGTTACACACACACACACACACACACACACACACACACACACACACACACACACACACACACACACACACACACACACGCACACACACATTCTGAAAACATCAATGCATGGTCATTGAAACTTGATGATAAGTCAATGAATCTATGATTTCACTCAGCAAGGACTAGCTAACTGTGTGCAGACGCATGAATAAGTGTCTGCGCTTTTAGGCTGAGGAGCGTCATGGCAACGTGGAGGAGCGGCTCAGACAGCTGGAATCACAACTGGAGGAGAAGAACCAAGAACTAGGAAGGGTTTGTATGTGTGTTTGTGTCAAAGAATGTGTGTGCGTGCCCTGCAGGGTCTCTCTGACCTCTCAGTGTCTATGTGTGTGTGTGTGTGTGTGTGTGTGCGTGTGTGTGTGTGCGTGTGGACTGATGCTTCATATTAGTTGGATGCCTCGCTTCCGTGCTCCCTCATGCATACAATCATACACACACATCATTTTCCTGGTTCATTGTTGCATGAATTTGAACCAAATCCACATATCGTCCCTGCGACACATTCTTCCGCTCTCCCTGCATCGAAATACAAGAGTGATTTTGGCGCTATCTTTAGATTTGGAATAATTCCCACTTGGCTAATTTTTCCCCTCTCACTGCCATTGTTTGTCTATATTTAGTTGATGGCGTTCTCTCGGAATGTGTGTCTGGGTGTCTGACTTGATTTACTTCAATCGGCGTCGCTTTTCATTGCCACAAAATGGCTGTCAATAAACGAGACGCATTATTTACCGAGCTGACCCGCAGTTTATCCGGCAGCCAGTCTTGTTTGACGAAGTACACACGTCATGCTTTTAACACCATGCAGAAAGATCTCGATCAAGCGGCGTGAACAATTAAAAGAAAATGAGGTCTGGTGTATTGTCTGCGCTCGTCAGGCTCGTCAGCGGGAGAAGATGAATGAAGAACACAACAAGCGTTTATCCGACACCGTGGACCGTCTGCTCACTGAGTCCAATGAGCGGCTGCAGCTCCATTTGAAGGAACGCATGGCTGCGCTGGAGGACAAGGCGAGGACAAAACACTTCATTACGGCCTCAAATGAATATGCATGTTGCACGTTTGGTGTACATTTTGACATAACGTCATCGTCTTCGCTTCCAGAACTCTCTTATTCAAGATCTCGAGAACTGTCAGAAACAGCTGGAAGAATTCCATCACACACGGGTCAGTGTACTTGAAATTGACGCGAAACTGATGGATTTAAATGATTAGTCATGTAGCCATAGGGAGGGATTAAATACCGCATAGGATTACTTTGGGTTTTTTTTTTTTGTCTGTTTTCTTAATTGATTTGAGATGTCACATAATAATGCTAACAAATTAGATGCTAGTCAAACAAACTTACAACTTTTCAATGGTTATTAGCTTGCTAGGGTTATCTGTTAGGGCTGATTGTACCTCAAGGGAAAACCAGGTTTTGTTTTCCTAGATCAGGGGTGTCAAACTCATTTGACATTGTGTGCCGCATAAGGCCTCGGCAGATATCAAGTGGGCCGGACCATTAAAATGATACCATACTCTGCCAAAAAATATCCAAAATATCATGTCTTTCCTTTGTTTTGGTTTTGTGAAGCACAAAAACATTTGGAAAATGTTGACATTTCATGAACATATCTTTTATAAAACATTTCACGAAAAACCTTGGATTTCCTTTGACAAATGTGCAATTTACTTTGATCATTCATATATGCATTGCAACTGATCCCACTGATTGTACAAAGGCACAAAAGTAATTGGTATTGAAAAATATAGTCGTGCATTTTAAGATGAAACGAGATTTATAAAGATATGAATTTTTGAACCATTTACACATGTGCATATAAAATCTAAATGTAATCCTTGCCTGCAATTTACAAACTAAAAAGAAAACAAAAATAATCCATGAATTGCATTTTATTAAAAATAATCATTCCGTATCTTTTATGCATTTTTTCCCCACATTTAAATTATCCTGCGGGCCCAATCAATCCTCCTCGGGGGCCGGTTCCGGCCCGCGGGCCGTATGTTTGACACCCATGACCTAGATGAAGATAAACCAGCATGTCTGTTGTATGTATTATTTTTAACCAGTAACAGAAAGCTTAGCTAGTTCTTTCGTGTTTTCATTTTGTTAGCTGGCTAAAGGCTGTAGTAACATTCATTTTTAAAAAAAAATGCTTATCTTTTTAAATGTGACTATTATTTGTGAGGTGTTGTTTCAATGCTTTTACTTAAAGGGGATGTCCAACCCCAAAATGTACTTTACAATAATATGATCCATGCCATTTCGCCAGTTACTTATAACTTAAAATGACCTCACAGTTGCTCAGGTAACAGCCAATCACGGCTCAGCTCCAGAAAACAGATGATGGCCAAAAACGACAGAGAACATGTTATTGTCAATTTTTTTTTAGGGGTTTTGATTTCCCCTTTAATTACGAATTTTCTTGTCTCGCAGGAACGTCTGATTGGCGAGATTGAGAAACTGAGGAACGAGATTGACCATTTGAAACGTCGCAGTGGGGCATTTGGAGATGGAAGTTCGAGTCACCCTCGGTACGCACACATTTACATCGGAAATTATGCAGTCCCTGCACAATCTAATGTATTGATTACCAACCACTACGCACACTAGTATGCCATGAGAGACGTAACCTTGTTCATCTGTCTAACGTATGCAGTGACATATACCGGTAGAGGCCGCCAATACAATTAAATGCTCTTCCACTGATTCCTTTTTTTTTTGTTTTGTTTTCATGTCACCTCAGGTCTCATTTGGGCAGTGCAAGTGACCTTCGCTTCTCGGTGGTGGAGGGCCAAGATGGCCACTACAGCACAACCGTAATCAGGCGGGCACAAAAGGGAAGACTCTCAGCGCTTCGAGATGATCCAAACAAGGTGCAAATAACCTTCGTATTTTGCCAAACCATCCCGATCCACACTTAAAGGCCCTCTGAGCATGGTGGCCAAAATCGAGTTAACGTGCCAATCTTCTGACACATATTTTGCTTTGCTCGGAAGTTACTGTGTGCTGCTGGTCTGTGATGAGGAGCTTCATGCCGTGATCGTCACGCTTCAACTTCATTCTCTACTAACCTCTCTTTATCTGTCCCTCACCTGCTGACCACGGACATGCTCTCTGACGTAAGTCTCACGTTCATTTTCATAACAACCCTGAAGTGTACCAGTTATTTATTTATTTATTTATTTATTGCATCATCCGCCCATATTCTGGTATTTATTTCCTCAATATGTGACCCCCCACGTGTGTCTGTTTTGTCTAGGTTTGCGGCATGTTCGAACAGGACTACCCTTCGCTGCGAGGGAGCGTCAGCCACCTCCTCGGCAGCGACATCGAGGCCGAGTCTGACCTCGACGATGACGTTAGCTCGGCCATGCTCTCCCCAAGCGGTCAATCGGACGCTCAAACTCTTGCTTTGATGCTGCAGGAGCAGCTTGATGCCATCAATGAAGAGATAAGGTGAGGTTGTTACCTCTTAGCCTGTTTACGATCACTACTGGAGCCCAGCCGGCTTTGGGGTAAAAGCCAGGGTACATCCTGAAACGGTCACCCGTGAATCACAGGAGCACATATAGAGAAACAGTCACACTCTATTTCAAGACTTTAAGGGGCGTAGCCTGAAACTACTCGGGCGAATCATTGTGGTCAATTGTCACCATTTTGCATATTGTGATCAATGGCTCATTCATTCCAATCATATCTAAAAAACCCAATATTGTAACACAAAACGATCTAAATTCTTCTCAATTCTAAATGTTGCTTTTTACTTAGGTTTGCTCCTTTGTTTATTTTGAGTGGGTGTGCAAGATGTCTGCATTTTCTTTCATACAGTGAAACTCCTCTACAACGAAATCATGTTTGCAGCAAGAAATTTTTCACAACAGAGGGTTTTTCACTGTAGCAAATTTGATCGCAGATGTAAACACACACACACACACACACACAAACGTATGTGTACACGCACACACAATTGTATGTGTACTCTTTATTTTTATTCCAATAGTGCATAAGTATGAGCACACACTTATTTGGCACTTTATATAGTCAGTGTTGGATTAAACTTTGTTGTAGTGAATCTCTCGCGAGGCAAGAGCAGAGAAAAAGATTTCGTATAACGCAACAGGGTTTTTTTTCGTTGTATGGGGGGCAGGAGAATGGGAATGGTGTTAATGCATGAAAATCTTTTCACATTAGGGGATATTTTCGCCCATGTAGGTTTCATCGTAGAGGAGTTTCACTGTATACCCATGACTGTGGATGGTATGATAAACAATGACTTCTCAGCTCTGTTATTTACAGTCGTTGCCATGGGGTGAAATATTTTTGATTGATGTCACCTGTAAAAAACCCCTGTACTTAAGAAAGATTATTTTCGAGTCCACATTCATCAACGTTTTTATTGAAATATGCAGCTAATTAAAAAAAAATGTAACAGAGAATCAAGAAGTCGAAGAAGTTAGGTGCAGATTAAGAAAACGGCCATGTTTGAGCACACTCAGATGACATTTTTTGTTTGGTATGGACAGGATGATCCAGGTGGAGAGAGAGTCGGCTGAACTGCGCTCGGACGAGATTGAGTCCCGCATGAACAGCGGCAGCATGGATGGACTCAACGTGACGCTTCGACCACGGGCGCTACCCACATCGGCCACGGCCCAATCTTTGGCGTCATCCTCCTCGCCGCCGACCAGCGGTCACTCGACGCCTAAACACCACGCGCGGAACACCAGCCACCATCTCGGCATCATGACTCTGGTAAGAATCACACGGACAGCACAAGGTTAAGAAGAGATGGAGGCTTTTTTTTTTTGTAGTCATGTGTTTTCTTTACTTGGTAGCCAAGCGACTTGAGGAAACACCGGAGGAAAGTTGCAGTAAGTCCACCAGCAAAAGTGAACTTGTACATTTCTTCCTTGCTCCTTCTGCAAGGTCTTCCTGCCCACATCCCCAAATCTCCTCTTCATCCAATTCCTCCATTTCTACTTTCCCGTTGATGAGATTTGTAACTTTTTCAGTCACCAGTGGAGGTGGATAAGGCAACGATCAAGTGTGAGACGTCGCCTCCTTCCTCACCGCGCAGTTTACGTCTGGAAACCAATTTCGCCCAGTTCACAGGCAGTCTGGAAGACGGACGAGGGTACAAACACGCTTACACAACAGGAAGGGATGAGAGTTGGTTTATACTTCAGGATCATGTTTGTTTACTTCCTCATCTCAGAGGACTCTGAATCCCAACATTTCTTACACGGAAAAACAAAGGCCTCGCTAATTATTGTCACATTTGAATTTACTGTATCAGAAAGCAGAAGAAAGGTATTAAGTCATCTATTGGCCGGTTGTTTGGGAAGAAGGAGAAAGGAGGTCGAATGGAGCCGACCAGGGATTTTGCCAGGGATGGACAACCGCTACCAGCGTTAACAGGTGCAGGCTCACTCTGTGGACTATTGGTGGCACACCTTAGGCAAATTTTTGGACGAATCAATCAGGGGTCTGGTTTATGATTATATTATAGTAGACGCAGGGGTGTCAAAGTCATTTGAGTTCAGTGGTCACATTCGCCCCGATTTAAGCTCAAGTGGGCCGGACCACTAAAATCGTGGCCTAATAAGCTATAGATAATGATGTTTCCAATATTGTCCCTTTTTTAATAATTCATTTCTAAAATAACAAATGGGTGTAGATACAGCAAAAATAATGAGTCGATATACCCTTTGTGCCTTTTGTCAAACAGCATATTAACAGCTAAAAATTTTAAACTGACACATCACATCCATCTGGAAATTTTTACAACCTCAAAACTGACACCATAGAAGCTCAAGTGAGAACTTTTCAGAAAGAGGGTACACTTGTCGCCCCGCCTTGTACAGTGAAACTCCTCCACAACAAAACCTACATGGACGAAAATACCCCCTTATGTGAAAAAAATCTTCATGCATTAACACCATTCCCATTCTCCTGCCCCCCCCCCATACAACGAAAAAAAAACCCTGTTGCGTTATACGAAATCTTTTTTCTCTGCTCTTGCCTCGCGACGAGATTCACTACAACGAAGTCTAATCCAACAGCGACCTCGACTGCTTCGTTCGGAAACGGCAACAGCAACCACCACACTGGTTTAAACATGCGCAGTAGTCCAGGAAGTATTTGTTCTATACCTCTGAGATCAAATTTGCTACAGTGAAAAATCCCGTTGTGAAAAATTTCTTGCTGCAAACATGATTTTGTTGTAGAGGAGTTTCACTGTATATTTAGACATAAAAATACATACAAGTTGTGGGCATCCATCCATGGATTTGCAGCACAAGGGTACCACACTAGGCTTCATTTGCTCCTGAAACGTGCTATCTTTCAGCCTTCACTAGTGCAACAATGTCAGGTGTCAAATCTTGCAAAACATTTCACAATGTCAAGTAATAGTCAGTTTGCCCTCCGGTGGACAAAATGAGCAACAACAACTTTTTTTTAAATTGCAAACCATGGTTCCTGTCACCAGGACCGACTTGGATCCCATGATGTGCCTGTTGTGTTGACACACCCGTAGTAGAGTATTTTATTTTTGAGTAATTACAAAGAGTGAATGTGGAACAGGCCCTCTCATCCAACATCACTAACCCAAAATATTCGTCTCGGCCAATGGACAGAAATCCCAACATACAAACTCCAACATGTAAAATATTTTCCCATGTAGATTGTTGTCCTATTTTACTTTGCCGTAGGGATGTCCCAATAATTCTTTCAATGAAACAGAGCTTCGACTCAACTAAATCACACGGTTGCACGCTGATACAGGCTGTAAAGACTGTACATTTATTTCAGACTTCGACATGGCTATTGGAGACACGATGACTCTGGGCAAACTGGGCACCCAAGCGGAGAGAGATCGCCGGATGAAGAAAAAGTACATTCATATCCTGACATTGTGGAATTTTTTTTTCAACTTTATTTGTTGTTTGGTAATCCTGTGTTTTCCTTTGTCTTAAATTCCATCGTTAGACACGAGCTACTGGAAGACGCCAGGAAAAGAGGCTTAGCATTTGCGCAGTGGGATGGCCCAACTGTTGTCTCCTGGCTGGAGGTTCTGATTTCACTTCTTGTGTACTAAGGAGACATTTGTCCTACACCTCATATTTTTGTTTTTTTTTTGCCATTACGCAGCCTTACTACATAACAGTTTGACCTGTCGATCCCTTCTCCAGCTTTGGGTGGGCATGCCGGCTTGGTACGTGGCAGCGTGCCGCGCTAATGTGAAGAGCGGCGCCATCATGTCGGCCCTGTCTGACACGGAGATCCAGAGGGAGATCGGCATCAGTAACCCACTGCATCGACTCAAACTGCGCTTGGCCATCCAGGAGATGGTTTCCCTTACCAGCCCTTCTGCACCTCTGACCTCCAGAACGGTAAATACACACCGATGGCAATTGGGCATACTCGTCAATGTGCGTACCAACCACGCTAAATTTGTATTTTCTTTAGCTTATGTACACAGAAAACCTCTCTTTGACTCACCAACACCCCCTTTGCACCGTTTGGTGATAAGTTGATAACATTTCACTTTTTGGGTTTATATACTGTACCTTTTTTTTCTGCTAACATGAATCGCATGGAGGAGACAACACAATGGAAAGCCATTTGTGTATTTATTCATTTATTCCTCGATATCAGCTTGAGGTCCAAAAAACATTTTTCCACTACATTGAGACTCAGTGCTAATGTTCAAATGGTGCAAAATCTTACAGTGACTTGCAATACTGTATTATTTTCATGAACACTTAGACCCGCTGTGCTACTGTATTTAAATGTTGGTCATTGTGGTGGCACTTTGAGCCCAGAAAGTTGTTTTAGGTGGCATTTGGTGTAACATGTTTGAGAACGACGGTACTAGTACCCATACATGGACTTTAACCGGGATATGGAAGATCAACGCTCACATGGCTTTCCATACAACACACACGTCGTCGCACAACTCTAGCCTGAAATACACTCCCTCCCTTGGCATCGCTCAACACAATAAATGTTTGTCTCTGTGGTTGTGTGTTTGTATCCGTGTGCATGTGGACGGGGTGGGGGTCATCATGTGTGAAAATACACACTGGGTGTGTGTTTGTTTGTGTGTGTGTGTGTGTGTGTGTGTGTGTGTGTGTGTGTGTGTGTGTATACGTCCTCTGAGCAGTCCTCCGGAAATGTGTGGGTGACTCATGAAGAGATGGAGAACCTGGCTTCATCCACAAAAGCGGTCAGTACCATCTGGGTGCTCCCCCTGTCTCTACCCCACTCCCAACAAACACTCTCACCCCCCCATGCCCCCCCCCCCCCCACATCCCGCAGCCTCTGCCACAACACGCATACAGTATGTCTACTAAAACACACGCACTATAGACACTAACGCCTCACTGTGCTTGTGTTGGTACTTGTGTTTGTGTGTGTGTGTGCGTGTAGTTGTGGCGTGTAATCTGTGCTTCATGTGATATGTGCGCTGGGGTCTATGTTTAAGGCAAATCACGTAGATGTGTTCTTTAAGGTAGCTCCGAGTGGAAAGGGAAAAAAAATGAAGCATTTTGTACAAAATGTGCTTGTTTAATCAGCGTGTTCTTTTCACTTGTTTATTGTTCCTGTCATGCTGCCACTCAGGCGAATGAGGAGGGCAGCTGGGCGCAGGTGAGGTTGCTGCGCTGACAAATTGTGTCCAATCACACAGGACAGTATCACATAAATCCACAACTTCCCCCCCCCACCCCCCCACCCCACCCCACCCCACCCCACCCCCACACATGAAAGCAATTTGGCACCCTTAGCTCATTCAGTGAGTGATTGTTGCTGGTGCAATTTGTAGCTTCTTTCTAAATACAGCCGCATCTCGAATGTCGAACGAAATATGTTCCAGGAAGTGGCAAGTTTCATGAACCTGTTTCAGGGTCAAATTGGAAACGCTTTATTCTCAATGTTGTCCAACATTCAAATTCCGCTTCCGCTGCTGTGCCAAACACTACCATACAGTAACCGTTTCAATCACATTTGTATGCATGCCTTCAATTTAGGCCGGGGGTCGGCAACACGCGGCTCTTTAGCGACATCTAGTGGCTCCCTGGAGCTTTATTAAAAATAAATGTTTGAAAATGGAAAAAGATTTTGATAGTAGGCTAATATCGCTCAAATAGATATAGATACATGTTGCAGCTCCGAAAAAGGAGAGCTGTGGTGTTGGTTTTTTTAAACGTACACTTTATTTATGCTTTTAACAATCTCGGCAAACACAGACACGTCTGCGTCCGACTCCGTGCCTTCTCTCTTCTTGTTCGACTCAAGAGGCGTTCAAAGACAGTGTCAGAAAAACGGAAATTCATGATCACTTCACTGACACTAAGAAAAGCGAAAGTAATGCACCAAAACAAAAAAAATCAAGCGAGGAAACCACAAAATAAATTCTATGGGGGCGTTTGTGAACACACAACAAAGGAATGAATAACATAAACAATTCTGAGACAGTCCAGTCTCCTACATACATACAGCATATGTTTCCTTCATTGTAAGTTTTATCGAAGGCTTTTATTTTTTTGCGGCTCCAGACATATTAGGTTTTTTTTGTCCTATGTGGCTCTTTCAACATTTTGGGTTGCCGACCCCTGATTTAGGCAGTAGGAAAATATTCACTAATTGTCACTGTCAAAACATTGGTTTGTTTATCAGCGTATCCAAATGAATACTTTGATTTCATTTGGCTAATCCATATTAGCTTAGCATTGAAAGAAGACAGAAATTTGGAAGTGTTTTAATTAGTCCAATGAGAAAAAAAAATCCCATGACTAGGTCTTTGTGGGTTTATAGAACTTTTCAAAGCCTATTGTTTACGTTCCACCAACCACATTATGAATAGTTTTGTTAATTATATGTTATATGTCCTAGTCGGTCAGCATCCACACTATCTGGACCTTGAATCTGTAGTAGCTAAATGGATTGCAACCATCACTAAGGATATCTGCTATGCTTGCATCACGTCTGCTGGCATATGAAAATGTTTGAAACTGTAAATAATAAAACAAAGAAAGAGCACACTTTGTGATCTAACCTCGATCTACACATTTTGAGGTGGTTTCCCCACCCCACGGGTTGTGATTTATTAATTACACTCTCACATATTGAAGTCTTGGATTGGAGAAAATCAATAGCGCTCCTCTCTTTGCAGACGCTGGCATATGGGGACATGAATCACGAGTGGATAGGGAACGAGTGGTTGCCAAGCCTTGGCCTGCCTCAGTACCGCTCTTATTTCATGGAGTGTCTGGTGGACGCACGCATGCTGGACCACCTGACCAAAAAAGACCTGAGGAGTCACCTCAAGATGGTGGACAGCTTCCACAGGTCTGCGGCATGGACGTGTAGCTTTTTTAGCATTTCATTGTTATGTCTTGTGACTTGTTGTAACTGTCATACGCTTGTTTACGTGCTGGGGTTGTCTTTTTGTTGTTGTTTTTTTCCTGGACTCAAATTATCCTCAGATGAGGATAGTTCGAGCGTGTTTTTTTTTTTTCTCCCCCCTCTCCCTCCCTTGTGGTCTCTTTCTGACTTCCGGGTTGAGTGAACGCTGGCGCGTTTGGCTGCCACTGCTCAACCCGCATTGTGTTTGATTGTTTTTGTTCTTGATTGTAAAGTGTCCTTGGGTGTCTTGAAATGTATTATTATTATTATTTTATAGTGGCACATGAGAAGGAGGGGGGGGGGGGGTTAGGGTTAGTCACATAACTCGACTCCAGTCAGAATTACATTTTGGATTTTGGCTAAAATTGATAAAAGTGTCGATAATGATTGGCACATTTGCAACTATACTGTATTCTTTGCCTGCGAAAAATGTTTTGACTTGATTTATGACTGGCTTAACCCAAGTAACGACTCGACTTTTGAGACTTATATTTGCGGAAGTCATGTTTTCACTTTTTTTTCTCAGAAAACACATCAAATAGAAACAAATAATAAATATATATATATATACAGTATATATATATATACACATGACTGATTTCACTACAAGGGTAGAATGGTGCGATCTGTTCAATTGGGGATCGAGGCGATTTTAGCAGAGGTGGCCAGCATCAAGAGAAGAAAGATTTAGCCAAGATTAAGTTTTTGTACCTCCTAAAAGCATAAATTATGTCAAAACGTGACGTCGGCCATTTAATGAAGGTGACAACACAGTGTGTGATTTAACTCCCCCTCATACCTCCACCCTTTCGTGATGAAAACGATTATTTGCTTATGTGTTCACAAGGGCGAGTCTGCAGTATGGGATCATGTGCTTGAAGAGACTCAATTATGACAGGAAAGATTTGGAGCGCCGGAGAGAGGACAGCCAACATGACATGAAAGGTAAAATTTGCATCGACGACAACCATAAAGCAAGCATGTTCACGTTTTCACACGTTGACAACCTCGAATACAGCCGCCTCGTGGCAGATTGTGACCAAAGCCTGGCGACAGCTGCACTTTTCATCTGTCACGTAGTCATGCCAAAGAAGGCCAAAAAATCTCCACACGCGCACACGCGTGCAGTTGCGATGCCAGAACATACATTATTTTCCTGCAGACGACCGTTAAGAAGTCTTCTCCTTCAAATGTGATGAGGGGGAAAAAAATGGGGGCTCTTGCACACATACGCTAAGCGATGCTAGCGCTACATACAACAATTACCATTGACCGTTATTTTGGAATAAACATCGCAGTGTCAATGTAACTTGAAGGAAGCGCTCGTAATTTTAATCCAAATAGAACAAGGCGCAGGTGAACCGAGCTTTGGTGTAAAATGTGAATGTATCCAAAATATACTGTTGGGTTAAAAGCCTGTTGTGACCAAAAGACACAAAACACGCGCAGTCACGTAGCCTGCCCTCTCACCCTTTTGACCCCAAGCCGTGGACATGAACTTGATTCAGCTGTTGCTCAAATCAGACCCCTCGCCTGTTTAGACACGCACACGCACGCCGCCTGTTCCAGCGTGGAAAGTTTACCGACAGCTGGCCTG
This sequence comes from Hippocampus abdominalis, assembly GCA_018466805.1. Classification (NCBI taxonomy): domain Eukaryota; kingdom Metazoa; phylum Chordata; class Actinopteri; order Syngnathiformes; family Syngnathidae; genus Hippocampus; species Hippocampus abdominalis. The sequence continues at coordinate 13,125,712 of CM031707.1, forward strand.
CAAACCAACAAAGGGAGTGTGCCAGGCACTTGACACTGCGCGGACACGCACATTATCTCTTTATCTCGCTCGCTTTCTCTCCCCTGTCTCCTTCAAAGCTCTGTCCCTCTTTATCGTTGGCGACCGGCGCGTTGCGAAAAAAAAGAAAACAACCTCTGTGCGGTCCTTGTTCCGTACGATGGATTCACTCGTGTCCACTTTAGATGTGTTGGTGTGGACCAATGAGCAAGTGATCCACTGGGTCCAGTCCATTGGTTTGAGGGAGTACAGTGGCAACCTGTTGGAGAGCGGCGTTCACGGGGCGCTCCTCTCCCTGGACGAGACCTTCGACTACAGCAGCCTAGCCCTCATCCTGCAGATTCCCATGCAGAACACGCAGGTGCTGACCGACAAAAAACACACTTCATAGATCAGTACAACGGAGAAGGAAAATCGTCATTAGCTGATGTCGTTCTTGCGGATCATGTAAGAGCACAAATTGCAATGAGTCATAGTGATAATGAGTTGAGTCCCATATTTTCCGCCTCTTTGTTGAGTCAAACAAGGCTGGATGAGGCAGCAGTATGTCGGAAACCAGTTTTTCCTTCTGCCGGCTTCATTCTGCCAGCATTTCCTTCTGCTCCAGTTGCTCTCTGATCCCCAGCGAATTCACCTTAAACGATTCCCCAATCGCGCGCTGGAGAACAAATGACTCACAGGAGCGGCGGCGAAAAAAAGTTATTTTTGGATACGCTGTCATTTCAGGAGAATTTTTGTGGCTTTAATTCACCGAAAAATAAGCACCCAGACACTTACAGTCGCCATGATACCTGTCGCATCCAAAAGAGCTTCTGACGGGCAAGAGGCAGGATGCACCTAGGCCTATACTGTCAAATCTTTTTAGAATTGATTTTCCAATTGGGGCGGCCCGGTAAGTGGTTAGCACGACACTGAGGTAATTTCCCTATGTGGAGTTTGCATGTTCTCCCCGGAACAAAAAACTGATGGCAGGCATTCTTTGAGGTATGCACGTCATTGGCTGGCAACCAATTCCTACTGCCCGAAGACTGCTGGGATAGGCTCCTAGTGAGGATGAAGCCGCACCATCAAATGATCAGAGGAGCTTTATAAGACTGCATGTGTGTAGATCTGGAAAGGGCAGCTGGCTACCTCCCTGTGCCTCCTAGACGAGGAACGTGGTTCTCGACGCTTCCTTGGATGTTTCGGTTCGCGAACAAACTGAGCGCACTTGAATGCACCATTTGACTGAGCGCTTCCTTGTGTTGCTTTCCATTGTGAGCAGACGTGTTCAGTAAACATTTTTATTTTTTAAAAAGCGTGGTTTCGGTTTTTGAACAATTTCGGTTTTCGAACAGACTTCTGGAACGGATTATGGACGAAAACCGCGGTTTAACTGTATGAAAAAATATATATTAAAAAAAAGAACAAAATCTGTGAATATGTTAATTCACAGGTGCCAAACTGCGACGATACGATTGTCGACTGTCCAAGACGAACATACAAATAGCACTTCAATAATTATTTGAAAAATTATCGTAATTAATATCACTTTCTTTGTTTTATTTTGTCGTTTGCTTCAAACAGTTATTTTTGTGATCAGCTCGGTCGACATTTTTCCCAGCCTAGATATACACCAAATTGTTCGCCAGCCAATCGCTCTCCATTTTCAAGTCCCGTTTAAAAACACACCTGTTCAGGACTGCCTGCAACACTTAATTCTTCCATTTCCCATGTTTTGTGATTTTATGTCCTGTTTTTATATATTTCTCTCACCTATTTTTATATTGCATTTCCTCATCGTCTGTACAGTGTTCTTGGGTGGCATGAAAGGTGCTTTTAAATAAAATGAATTACTATTATTATTATTATTGTTATTATTTTTATATACAGTGTCACCGTACAGCCATACACATGACATCATTTTGATCTTCGATGCACCTAACATGCATTTTTTTGGAAAGTGGGAGGAAGCCCATGCAAGCTGTTTTTTTTTTGTTTCAGTTTTTTGCCTTGGTTGTTACATTTGAGAATATCTGTCGTGTTGTTTTTCAGGCCCGCCAGGTGCTGGACAGGGAGTTCAACAACCTGTTAGCCTTGGGGACCGACCGACGACTCGAGGAGGTCACGCAGCATGTCATGTTGCTGATTCGATTCAAATGTTGTTTACGATTGTCGAGCCTCATCTTCTCCCTACCCCGCAGAGCGAAGACGACAAGTCTTTTCGCCGCTCTCCGTCGTGGCGGAAGAGGTTTCGTGCCCGAGAGGGAGGGGCGGGGCTGGGGATGATGGCGGGCTCCATGGAAACGCTGCCCGCTGGCTTCCGCATGCCCTCTATGTCCATGCCGCCCTCCATGATGCCCAAGAAGCAGCTGCAGCCTGAAGGTGCGGACTGACCACATGACCCAAACTTTTGGACACGAGTGTGCATGTTGTCTCTGTTAACTGCATGCTGTGTTCTCTCTTGATAACCCCTTTGTGCCAAGCTCCGCCCCCGGCGTCCCCGAGGCTTGATCCCTCGACAGTGCGGACCTACTCATGCTAACTCACTTTGCTTACTAACTGGAGCTCTGATGCGAACAGGTAAGCTTGGAAAAAATAACAAAATAGTATAAACTGCAAAACAATTCTATGTGCGTCCCATTATTGATTTGATATTTTGCATGCCATGTATAATTAAGTTAATAACCATAAATAGGATAACAAATAAATGATTTTATACTAAAATGACAACTTATGTGAAGGGTAGATAAATGTAATAAAAATCATCAGCATTTGTATGATTACAAAAATTACACCACACTTACATTATTTACTATTCGAAACTGTGTTTGGGTGAATATGTTCTCTGATTTGAAGATGTAAACAAAACCAAAAAAAAGTATTGTATACATTAAAATCTGATATGTAATGACCTATGAACAATTCAGAAGAAGTCATGACAGAAACTGCACATAAACTGCTCATTTCCTCAATCTCATTGAAGTCAGCCATGGAAAGGCTCATCATTTTGTGATATTTAAAGAGGATGAAGTGGACCTAAGTAGAGAATTGCACACACATAGTTTTGACATCATTCGCAATGTATTTCCAAGGATTTTGAATGGACAAATAGTCTGCGGTCCCTGCCGTGACGCCCACCGAGACAGAGAGGGAGGGGAGGGCGGCGTGGCCATATTGCTCATTTCCAGTAAGCGGTTTTAAAGTCGTCAATATTTTATTGATTTTTCCAACATAAATGACTATAATTGCAATATCAGATATCATATCCCGGATTTAAAAAAAATACAACACAACTTGCGCTTCATCGTGAAAACTGACCATCCCGGCCCAAAATATCTCTTTAAGCACGGGGAGAACCTGAAGCTGAGATTTGAACCGAGAACCTCAGGACTGTGAGGCATGCTAACCACTAGTCCACGGCGCTGCCACAGAGAATGAAGTATTTCCAAGATGCATTCATTGCCCGCGTCTAACTTCCTTTACCAATTTTCTGTCTCCCAGTGCATTGTCATTACCTGTATGGGCACATGCTTGCGGCCTTTTGAGAGTGAAATGCCAAATTTGAAGAGAGTGCTACCAGGGTGCCAGTGGGTTCGGGGATTCTCTCTTCTGATAGACAGCCCCACCTCGCACCTATATCACCTCTCCTTCGGACACGTGCAATACCGAGGCCAGGTGTGACCCTTGAACTCTTGATAGCGGCCGCCGGGCCGCTCTCGCTGCTGTAAAGGACACTCGCCTCTGGTCTCTCCCAGTTGAACCCAGTGCTCCCAGTAGCCTTGTCATCGTGGTTTTTGTGCTCCCCGAATCTCAGCCGTGGGTCATCGTCCTCCCCTTCCCGAAGTCTCAACATGGCCGACTCACCACTACACAATTACCCTTTTATCGGTTATGCAAGGTATTACTCAATGATCGTATCTGTACTGTATATAAAATGGATGACTACGTTTTTTATAAAGTATACAAATCTATATATTGGAATTATATATGGAAAAGTGATATAATGGCTGTATGAAACCAATCGCCCTGTATTCAATAGTGACTGTTCTCTCACTTTTTCTTTGTCTTAGTGTCGGACCTTGCGTGTCTTTTGCTGTATGATGTAAGTGTGTGAATTATCAGTGGGAGGAGCTTACTCAGAAGAGTCTCGACAAGTTCTCCTCACAGGTTCATGGGTCCAATTTCAGATTCCCCTTGCTCCGCTCGTCTTTTGACACCACGCCCCCTTCCCTGTATGACACTGTGTAGCCGAAAGTAGAGAGGATGCTGCGTGTGTGTGTGTGTGTGTGTGTGTATGTGCGCGTGCGTGCGTGTGCGCGAGGATTAACGATTCGATCCTCTGATCCGTGCTATGTGGCTGTTCGGTGTAAAAACTGTAGCTCCTTTCTGCTGCTGCTCTGCATCATTTTCGTGATATCACGTGATGATGTCAAAGTGCTCGAACTGATTGCCGACTCCCGTCCAATCACTTCCTGTTTAGTTGCCATGGAGACGTGCAAGTGAGGAGTCAGTACTTTCCGCTGGCCTCATTCAATGAAAACACACCATATGAACCAAGTGAAGTGATGGATGGGTGTACAATATTTTCTTTATTTTATTTTATTTTTTTAAGGTTTTACGAGGTGTCTAAAAGATGTAATGTGCTATGTGGCAGCTATGAGTACTGTGTCTTTATTCCAGGTGTGAAACAATGCTGACATATCAAGATTTTATTATTTGGCAATTTGAAAAAAAAGGTACTGTATCTATAAAGTATGACAATATATAGCTATCAGTAAAGCTGTTTTTTAAAGACTTGAGTGTTGTGTTTCCTTTGATCTTAACCCCTCCAAGCATGACACCCCCCCCCCCCCCCACCCCCGCCCCTCCGGAATTCAATCCAAATTATTCTGAAAATTATGTTTGTCATGTTGCGCAATATTTAAAGGTTGAGTTGTCATCACCCATCAACTGATCCATAAGTATGCTGAAAGTCTAAGAATGGAACAGAGCCAGAAAAGTCATTCGTATTGTGGCAAGACTATCCTCCCAGGCACACACAGTCCATGTGGTCATTTTTTAAACTCCACATTCTTATACAGGGGGTATGTGGTTTTTGACAGTCCTGAAATATGGAATTTTGTGGTTACAGATGGTGTGTAATTGACTAGTTTGCACAGGAATTAAATTTATTACTGTGCTAGCATAGCTTGGTGATTGCCTACAACAGTCCCCCAACCTTTTTTGCCCCATGGACCGGTTTAATGTCAGACAATATTTGCAGGGACCGGCCGTTAAGGCGTGGCGGATAAATACTGTGGTATTTTCGAACCAATAAGAAACACGAAGACGTCCTATCCGGCCGCAACACTCTCTGGTTGCTATGGTAACGTTTAAACGTGCCATAAGATACACCGCAAATACAAAGTGCATGAAAAATACGACTCACCATCTCCGTTTAATGTACTGTATTACGCAGAGTGGGCTTGGTGCGTGGGAATCTCCCATGTAGGCTTAATTTTCTTAAAAGTCGGAGGCTCCTCTTCGGTCTACTGGCTGGGCCTTTTTCCGCTTCCCAAAGAAACTTTCCAAAGACGTTTGTTTTTCACTCATTTTGCTAGCTTCCGGGTTTGATTTTAGCGGTAACCTCTCACGTGACCGAGAAGCACGTCTTGACTTGCGTTAAGAGTGGCACACTGTAGACGGATGTAACAGAGAATCCGGTATATTTTCAAAATAAAGTCAGAGGCCGAAATTAATCAAACGGAAGTCATGTAAGTTATTTATTCTTTCTGTGCGGTACTGGTACCGGTCCGCAGCCCCCCGGGGCTTGAGGACTGCCGGTCTACGATGCAGAGTAGACAGTTCAAGTTTTATGATAGGAGCAGTTTGACCCTGAAACAAATTTTCCTATTTCATATTGAGATTTTCTATGTATTTTGTTTTAATTCATAGCAAAAACAGACCATGTTTGGTCTTCGGGGTTGTACTGTATAAATAAATACTGCAGTTGTTGTATTCAAAATGGTCTTTATTGCAAGGACTGGTCAGGAAATATCACATTTCCAAACATCTACAAATACACAACAATCTTAGTTATAAAAGTCAAAAATAAGTTAAAAAAAAAACAATACAAAATAAACTGGCAAAACCACTCTGTAAAAAAAGGGAACGTATTTACATTACTAGCATTTGTAACCAGTTTTAACATTAAGCAATCTTGGTCAAAACTGCCATGGTACATGTTGGCCCCACAAATAAACTCCTGGTTCTTTGTTTGCATAAAAACACACACAAAACAAGAATGAAAGGTCAGGGAAAGGTTTCGAAAAGAGGAAAGCTTAAATTAAGTCAGGAGAAAAACCAGGCCTTGTTCATGCAAAGTCGTTTCAACTGCGAGCTTCCGACGGACTCTTTGGCCTGTGGCTTAAGGCAGTGAATCAAGGAAATAAGGCCAAAGGTGGAATTCATTTTGTCGAGCAGACCCTTTGAAACATTAGATACCGTCAAGGTGGATTGTGATTTAAATATGAAAATAACAGCCTGCTTTTTTTTTCAATCGTCTCGTCGCTTTGTCTCTGAGGCACAGTGTTCTTCTTCCTCTGGGTCCGCTCGGTGGAAGTTCTTATTTAGGAATGTCCACAGGAAAGGTCACTGATCCGTTTACTGCGGCCATGCCCTCCACAATGGAGCTCAGGGTCTGAATGGTGGCCTGCTCTGGAGAATCGGCGGCACTCAGAAGCTCTGCGGAGAGTCAAACGTGACGTGAGTAAGCATTTGTCTATGTTCTGGAGGCCCCCATATGAGAAAGACCTGTTCTGAAGCCATCAGTGTGTGTGTGTGTGTGTGTGTGTGTGTGTGTGTGTGTGTGTGTGTGTGTGTGTGCGTGCGTGCGTGCGTGTGTTGCGTGAACTCACCCTCGCCGCTGTAACTTTGCGTGCACTGCTCCGGGGTACTACTCCACTCGGGGCTACTGCAGCAGGTGCTGCCCGAACTGGGCTCACTTGACGACGACACCTGTTGCCATGGAGACGCGCACAAGCAGAAGTCGCTGTCAGTCAAAGTGTTATGACACAGCGCACCAATACAGAAACACTGGAGCTGCACACACACACACACACACACACACACACAGACACAAGACCCCACACGAAGGCAAAGGTTGATGATGAGTTTAACATTTGTAAACTTTTTTGTAGCTAACGTCAAATCTGAACAGCTTGGAAAACGCCCTCTCATCATGCATCGAGACAACAATTGAAAGTTGTCGTGTTGATCCGGTTATAAAATCTTCCATGACGTGACAGTTGAACGACATCCTCATCCCTTCTCACGCTACTCACTCTAGGCTGGTTCTGCCCGGCCCGGTAGTGCCCCATCTCGGTGTCCTGCTGGTTGAAGGAGGACACCAGGGCCTGCAGCCTCTCAATATATTGGATGGCGCTCCTCAAGATCTCCACCTTGGGCAGCCTCTGGTTGGGGTTCATCAGGGTGCTCCTCTTCAAAGCGTCAAAAGCCTCGTTGACCTTCTTCAGGCGTCTCTTTTCCCTCAGCGTGGCCGCTCTCCTGCGGTCCATGGTCACCGTCTTACGTTTGCACAGCTTACAGGCCCACGGCAGGCACTGTCCCGGGCAGTGGGGCTCGGAGTGGGGCGACATGCCGGACGGTGAGGGTTTGTCCTCGGGCGGAATCACCCCGACGCCCCCGGAGAGGGTCCCACACAAGCCCATGACGGAGTTCTTGTCCTGATAGCCGGCTTGGTCGTACGCCCCGGGCAGACGAGTGGGGAAGTAGTTCTCCCCTCCTTCGTAAAAGCGTTGATCTGGGAAGAAGTAAGGGTTGGTCTCGAAAAGCTCCATATTGGACAACGTTTTGGTGCGCGAGTCGACAAGGATTCCCGGCTTCCCTTGGAACCGCTCTAGCTAGTGTACGTGGTGTTCGGGTCCTGCGCCTGGAGCGTGTGTTTCGGAGTGTACGCGTGCGTGCGCGCCTGCCTTCGTCCTTGGCCTGTGTTTGTGATGAGTGGAAGACGTGTGGGGAACAACTGGTGTGGAGCAACTGTAGGCTGGCATTTAAACCCCTCTGCCTGCTGCAGGATCACCGGGTTAAATTTAGCACGAGCCCCCAGAAACCTGACACGACGTTTAGCTGTTGCTGCACATCTATGCTTCATATCTCAGTCGGGCCCTGATCTCTGGAGCTTTCGAGGCCCGTGCGCGTATACATGTGTGTGTGTGTGTCAAGTGGGGGTCTTTTTGCTTGCGTGCGTCTCAAGAGCCCAACATATGATCGAGTTGCTGGGTAAATGGGAAAGATAACCGTGCATCAAAGATGTCCGTCCTAATGAGCTAATCCCGGCCCCTCGTCTCCATCAATGACACTAAACAGAAAGTCCTCCACAATAGGGGCGCCGAGTCGGGGATGTGGACAGTTTGGAGGCAGCTGTCACTTGTTCCACTGATACGCAATGACAAAAAGTTGTTTGGCTCATGAGTTGTTGATGCAGAGGAAATGAGGCAGAGGATTGACGTTTACCTAAAACTAGGTCACAAATTAATTCTTCACTTTGTGCCGGAACGTCGGAATGATTGACCTGCTTAGCACGGAATAGATCATTTCATTACGTCTGTTCATGATGAGTGAGTGCCAGGATACTTCTGGGTGGCCAAAAACTGACTGACGACCGCTGCCCTGAGCTGAAACCAATGACAAAAACTAAAAAAATTACAGTCGAATCAGCGTGGAGTAAAGAGGATAAATCCAGTGGATCTCATCAATAGTTGTACAGAGAGAATCACGAGACTAAAGGGATGAACTGAAATTCAAACCTCTGCCATCAGGTCCGTAGAAGGCATTTTCTTTCACATACAGTGTGTCTAAAACTTTGTAGTCGGCTGTCTTTGCGTCATTTCACAAACGGCTCGCCTGCTTGCGATCCATTTCACCATCGAGAAGTCTCTTCCGATAATCATAGCAACGGAAAAGTGAATTCTTTAGCCCCGAATGATCATTAAACATGAATGTCCACTATTTTTTAATCATGTCACATCTTTTTTTCAACAGACAAGACACACCGTCGATCGATGGGGGAAGAAAAGAAGACAAAAATCATAATTCAAGTCATTTATTTAGCCTGGTTTTTTTTTCAATCACTCAGCCTTGGTCTGATGACATGTAAAGATTTTGGTGTTTTCTAAAAAAGCTCAGATGAAAACTAATGAACATTAAAACTATACTTACACAATACTTACACAATACTTATTGATCTTTTTAAAAAATGTTGCGCATGACCACCATATACTGTATATGTATTTTTTTAAAAGTAAAACGAATCGTAAAATTTACAAAACAAACAAAAACAATAAACTAAAGGGAAAAAAATCAACACTAATAAAACTGAACAATCTGTGCAAAAAATAATTCAAACTAACCGAATTAAAAAAAAAAAAAAACGAAAAGCCAAAACAAAATAAACACTACCAATCCTGAAAATTCCAACAATGCATAACCCTGCCCCGACGTATGTGTGACCTCATGGTGAAAAGGTCATCCACAAACAATGTTAAACCACATAAAAATGTCTTTAGGTCTTGCTTTTGCTCGCTGAGTGTGATGCTGAAGTGACCTTGCAAGAATCAGACAAGCCTGTACAAGAACCGGCAGAGCTCAACGTGGAGTTGTCACCGTCTCCTTTTACTCCAGAGGATCCGGGAACAGTGATGAAATGAACATGCAGCGGTGGAAATGTTCTTCCTTGTCCTGACCTCCTGCTGCCACCATCAACTGTTAATCCTTCCAGGAGATGTCGCACCTCATGGCTCACCGGCTAATTCAGACCAGCTTCCGCTGGCATGGACACACACGGCCAAAACACACACACACTTTCTCGGAGAGTGGACTGATTACTATTGTCGGAGGTGACTCAGCTTTTTCTAGCTCATACAGAGCAAAGAGTTGTAGACTATACATCTACAGTGGTACCTCTACTTATGAACGTCTCTTCATATGAAATTTTCAAGTTACGAAACGCCTCAACAGGTCAATATTGCCTCTTGTTCCGAAAGAAATTTCAAGATACGAAAGGTAAAAATACAGTATAGGCTGCTAGTCGCAGCTCCGAGTTTCCTGAATGCAACATACCTATAGCTGCTCTGCCATTGGCTATTCCCAAGCATCATCCTGGCATCCCATTGGCTAAGAGGGACCTCTATCGTTTTCGTCAATGTGTGTGGATAGATAGATATTTGTCTATGCAGCGTTCTAGTCATTCGCCCCTCAGGCCAGTCCGATAGTTTTACGTAGATGTGAATCACCGAGTCGGGCGATCGCTCACTATGCTGATGTTTGCCTTGGACATTTTCGAATGATTGTTAAAAGCCGACAAAAGCAAACGTCCTTGGATCAGTTCTTTACAAAACGCCAGGCAAAAACCACTACTGAAAGAGAACGTGAACTCAAAAGGGCAAAAAAACAACAACAATGAGGACAAAGTTAAAAGTTAAATGACCATCATTTTTATTCTTTATTCTTTGTTTTTTTATTACATTATGCACAACTCTCATTTATTGTGCGATAATCGAATTTTAACATGTATTTGTTACATATTTTTATGCATTTTGATGTTTCATAAAACATTTATGTCTGAATTTGAGCGGCCTTGGAACGGATTAGGGCATTTGCATGGAAAATGCGTCTCTACTTACAAATTTTTCTAGTTAAGAAATTTCTTCCAGAACACATTAATTTCGTAAGTAGAGGTACCACTATACTTCAAAATGTACCTAATCCTGATGATTGTATTTTGCACAATCACTTCCACCCAAAATAATAGAGTACATTCAACACACCAGCGTAACCTTCAAATCCTTAGTGGTCTTGTTAGGGCTGGCCAAATAACATTATAGCACTCACTCTTATGCTTGCCATTCATTGAATATTAAAATGGAAATCTATTGATTGTATTGGGTGTGAAATCGTTAAGCCCCAGTGGTGAATAAAACCACAGTAGTCTGTGTCATAAAATGACAGTCAAAAGTTGTAGCATTCTAGCGGCTCATGTTCTCATCTGGTTCAGGCTCGAGGCTGAGCTGCAGTGGCCTGTCAGGTTAATCTATGATGGATGGGCACTGATGGTGGAGGGAACACAAAGACGCCTGTGTTGGTCCCGGGGTCCAACAGGAGTTTCAGTCACTCATACGCGTCTCGCATCTTAACCCATTGTCAGCACAACTTCGGACGTGTGTGCATGTGCTTTGGTGCGTGGGGTCAGTACACTTGTGCCTTTCGCAGGGATGAATCCCTCCTCAGCAATTTTCACGTGAACACAACAATCAATCGGAGCCGGGGTGCTGGGTGGTGTTTACTTGCTATTTACTTTGGATGAATCAAACCATCCAAAAGGAGATTTAAATTTCCATTTCACCATTGAAATAAATGGGACTGTCATTAATCATTAATCTGATCCAGTAACCCCCTGACCCTGCCCCCCAATTTCATTTTTATTTTTGTGAAATAATTAATTGAGGTGGTCATTCTGGTGTGAGCTCCTTGACCACCTGGGGGCAATATAACACAGCCATACGGATATACTGGACTGGAGACTCAGCTCCTCTCTTGGCTTCTCAGTTTTGCAGTAATATCAGTCAACCTTTGAGGAGGATAAAGACAGTTCGTTCCTTAAGGGGTAACAACAGCGCCACATAGATGCTAATTAATAGCCCGTGTGCCTATGGAGTTTCCCATTTCTGTAGCAGAGTACATGTAGGTGTAATTCTCTTTGTTTTCCACTTATTTTGTTCACTAACCTTCAGACGAGCATGGTAATAAATGGCGCTATGTCTATTTTTTCAAGACGATTAAATTATGTCTTGTGTTGTCTTCTGTTGTTGTGAAGTGAGTTAGGTCCCCTGCCACCATACATCGCTCATAGCTCAAGTTTTTTTTTGTAATATGTGCTTTAGATATAATAAGAGTACAAGGTCATTTGTGAAATGATCTCATACTTATAATGGTGTTTTGGGAATAATGCCCCTCCCAAAATACTGCTGTTTTCCTCCAGGACCAAAAAAATGTGTGAATAAATTCTGCTTTAAGTGTGTTGTAGTGGCATAGTGTGGATTTCCAGGGACTGCAGCAGACCCTGTATTAGGTATTAAGGAATTTATTTTACCCTTTTAGGGCCACTGTAGTTTTTGCAGACAATATTATGCAAGTAAAACAAATATGAGCTTGGGTATTTATATTCACATTTAATGTAAGTGTAATCTACAGTAGCTATTGGTAGTGTGTGTGGGTGTAGGTGTGTGTGTGTGTGCGTTTGCGTGTGTTTGTATGTGTGTGTGTGGAGGCGGGGGGGGCTGCCAGGGATTGCCCTGTCACTGGCAACACTGTTCCATTTCTCTTCAGTGACAAGCAGCAGCACATTGCAGAACAGCTGAGCAGGAGGACGGCAGAGGGAGGAAAGGGGAAGTCTGCATCCCCATCAATCACCAAACCACGCCCCCCCCCCAAACCCTCGCCCTCCCTACTCCGACCCCCAGGTTAGCCTCAAAATCTTCGCTGACCTGCATGCCTGTCATGTGAGCACGGTCAGGAAATCTCATACATGTAAGTGGAGAGTAAAATAACAAAACGGTGGGAGTGCTGATTAAAGGTGGATAAAACCTTAATGTACTGTCGCGACTCACAAGACTGGAATAGACGAAGGCCTCGTTGGTTCAATTACTCTGACGGAAAATATCCAGAATGTTGCGGGAACACATTCTTTTGGATAGATGCAACCATGGTGAACTTGTATCAGAATGATGGTGAGGGAAAAGTAGGGAGAAGGAAAGCAACAACTCATAATCCAAAGCATACCACACCATGGACCTGATTGACTCAAAGTTTGCACATGAAAATATGGGCGCAAACTTAACTATTCATGCAAAAAGATGTTGGAGGTGATCTACTTACCAAAGTTGATTTTGCTTCGTTAAACATAGTAGTGGCGTTTTTCTGAAAGAAGGATATTTACTCATGTTTAGCCCTGTGACAGGTTCAATTTGAATAGATTTCTATCTTTCAGCTTCAAAATGTTCTCCCTATTCCCATGTGCTTGACAGGAGTAATCAGAGGATAATTTGGACTGGGTTCTTCTATTAATGGCATTTTCGTAATACTGCGTGAAAATGTCGCCTGCTACGTTAGCTTCTTGTAAATGCCGGTTGCTAGCTAGCTGGCAGCCATGTGGGTACCATATGATTGTTACTAGTTTTCAAAAGAAGTATTGCAATGAAACTCCTCTACAACGAAATCATGTTTGCAGCAAGAAATTTTTCAAACAGGGGGGTTTTCACTGTAGCAAATTTCATCTCAGATGGAAACACACACACACACACACACACACACAAAAGTATGTGTACACGCACACACAAACTTACGTGTACTCTATTTTTATTCCAATAGTGCATAAGTATGAGCATACACTTATTTGACACTTCATATAGTCAGTGTAGAAAGAAAAAAGGGAAAGAAATTGCGAAATTTACAATCAGCATTCACTTTCACTTACATCAATTTCTTGGAGAATGTCTTTTATTTTGCTTCCTCCGTCTTTCATTTTGATCACCTTTAGCCTCTCTTCCAGCGTCAGAGCTCTTGTCTTAGCTGCTGGACATCCTAAGGTCCGTTTTATAGCCATTTTAGCAATGCAACGTTCTTGCTGCGTCTGAAACTAACAATAACAAATAATTCCTGGACTACTGCGCATGTGTAAACTAGTGTGGTGGTTGCTGTTGCCGTTTCCAAACGAAGCAGTAGAGGTCGCTGTTGGATTAGACTTGGTTGTAGTGAATCTCGTCGCGAGGCAAGAGTAGAGAAAATGATTTTGTATAACGCAACAGGGTGGGGGGGTTCGTTGTATTGGGGGCAGAAAAGTGGGAATGGAGTTAATGCATGAAGATTTTTTCACACTAGGGGGTATTTTTCTGTATATTGTTATTGTAGTATGATGTTGTCATACTAGTGTGTGTGTGTAATGTTTTTCATGTTGGGGTTTTTATGCTACTTTTTGTCCTCTTCAGGGTCATTGGGAAGTTGACACGTACAGTAGATCACATCGCGCACATTTTTCCCTTTCAGGTCACAGTGACCTGATGACACAGACAAAACCGGAGCTGATTCCTGCGCGTCTCCGCTCTGGCGACCCAGTATTTGTGTTGAGTAAAGGCTCCTTACATAAACGCGGTTCGACGATGACTCGGTTAATCATAGGGAGAATACTCCCATTCATTCCCTTTTCGAATGAAGTGGCCCCACCTGTGTTTTCGCAGGGCTCTGGAGGCCTGGAGAAGGCTTTCTAAGTCAGGGAGGAAACAGTAGTTGTGTAGCCCGGGCCATGCTGCTGCTCACTGGCGCTTTTATCGCGCAGTAATCCCGACAACAAACAGAACGGTCGGCATGTGCATGTGCAGCTGTCGCCGTCTTAGTGCAAATGGTGTCAGGTTAAGTCACAGGAATGGACGCCGGACCATCCACTGCCCGTCCCTTCTCTGGCATGCCGCTCGCTACGAGGCGTCAGCACATAGGAAGGAAACAAACTCACGTACGCACACAAACACAAACACGCACATGCATTCGTAACCCACTTCCCACAAACATGCTTCGCAGCTCATGCATAGCACAAACGTTTCTGCGAACAACCTGATATTCAAAGTTGGTATAATCATCATCTCCAATAACAGAACGCATTCATCATATAATGACACAAATGACTTTTCTCTATTTTTTCTGACAAAAATACAGGACACAAAAAAAATTCTTGAAGTTACTTTAAATTTACTTCAATCTTGTGCCACTCATATTTTGCCTCATAGCACAAAAGAGAAAAATCGACCAATCGACAGCTCGTAGTGTGCAAAATTGGGGAATTGTAGCGTATACACCAATTTAGAGTCTTCAGGGACTCTAACATGTATGGGAAAAAGCCACGCATATTTGGCGACAAGAAAGGCCAGAATGGAGACCCAGAACCTTTTGACTGTGAGGCAGACGTGCTAACCCCTAACTCACCATGCTGTCACCTATTAATATAATGATTTATGAATCATAAACCACAATACCCATACCCATACTATACAATGTCAC